>JXSR01S010005.1:23413-53365 GCA_000969725.1 Ophiothrix spiculata
CAATAGACATAGGGGTAGTATCTTCAAAATAAAGGGCATAAAACATTTGACATTTACATATAAATTATCAAAAACATGGGGAAATTGAGGCAGTAATGGGGGTCAAGGATTGTGACTGGGGGAGGCAAATGGCCCTATTATAGCTCTCCAACCCAACACTTAGCGAAGCCAATGCTGGTCATGAAGGAACCGGTGCAAAAAGCAGACTCGCGGTTTTCAGATACTGGGAACAGGTATTTTGTGCAATTATTTTCTAGGAAGTATTTGTATTGTAACATAGAAAAATCCCTAATATAGAATAAAAAGCATTTTGAAACTAATACATTATAACATAACAAAAACTGGACAGAATAGCAGATATCGGGAATACTTTATTCTATGATTATTCTATTTGATCTTACTTCTCCATTTTTATATTTTATATTACGACGAATATAACCAATACCTTTGATACCAAACACAGGCACAGATAAATGCAAATAGTCCTTGAAGTACCCAAAGTCAAATATTCGATTTTTACTCTCTGGGTTTCATTTCCTTTTAGACTGATTAACTATTGCATACTTAGCTTATCTGTGTGACATGTTTTATAATTTTGCTGGAAACATTTCACCTCCAATATGATGGATTTCAAAAGTCCATCTTAACAAAATGTAAAGCATTGTATTGTGTTTTAAAAATAAGGATAAATATTGTTATGTAGTTTTAATGAAATTTCCTGAGACCCAATGAATTCAAGAAAAAAAATGGCAAAACACACACTTACACTCCACATACAAAATTAAGCAATTTGTTGGAAGTATAAATGTATACCTTTATTGGGCCAATTTACATACTTTATCAGCCCAAAGTCCGGAGCGAAACGGATCAAGAAACCTCCCGTGAAGTGTGTAGAATACTCGTATATACACTTACTTTAGTAGCAAATTTATTACACTTTCTTTAAACAATGTGTCATAATTAAACATTTGTATCTCATATTAAAGAAGCTTGGTCCGATTTTTCAAAATTTAGTTTTCAATGTCATATGAAAGAAGACCACTAAAGAAGTCTAAATTTCAAATTTCAGCTGAATTACTCAAACCGTTTTGATTTTATGGGCAATTTTGTATTTCAGAACCACCTATTATACATTACTGTATAAAATCAATTATGGTTACCATAATTAGACACATTTTCATACATATCTCCGAAACGGAACTTAACTCAGCCGTAAAATTTCACACGGGTTATGAGAAAAATATGAGCAATATTTTGGTACCAAAATCTCAAAAAGTTTAAAAAAAGTTCAACCAATCGGACCATTTCTTTAAAATACATTAAAATACAAAGGTGGACAATCAAAATTTGCAAGGTGTTTTGTTGTAATTATAAAGTTTCCATTCGGACAAACATAACAAAGATTCTCTGACCATTAAGCAAAAAATCTTCACTCTTGTTATTGTTCACCTCTTTCTTTCAATAAGATGGCAAAAGACTCCATCCAACGAATGACGTTATCAGATCACTAAAGCTGAATTCAGACTCGACGAAAGGCAAACAAATTCAGCTTAGAAAATAAAGACTAAGAACTGCATATTATCATGTACATTTTTTTTTATTATGAAAGGTATATTTTTATATAATGTTGTTCAGTATAGATATGATTGGAAGGTAAACTAATCCTCACGACATTTGGATTCACCCAGTTTGAAAAATGATATGATTAAGTACATGGCCTACTATTACATGTTTTTGCTATATATGAAATGGTCTTTAAAACCATTTTGCTAAATTACATATTGTACATTTAAGGGCTATATAATAATACACCGGTGTAATACGAGATGCCAAAAACAACTGACGAATAGCTTTTCAATTGATGTGTATACATGTATTCTGATTTGGATTTAGTTATCGTGATACGACAGTGGTCAATATTAAGTAGTTTGAATAAAAACATCTGTCTTTTCTGTAATTTACGACCAAACAAGTATATAGTGAATGTAAAAAGAGATAAGGCTTTCCTTGGTGTCGGAATTTCCTGTATGTTGCATTATTTATTAGATAGGCTTATTTGTTTCGATTGGGTGCAACATTGGTAGTTGACGTTTCATTATAAAGAGAAATGCATAAACAACCATCACTCTACTCAGTTTGACCTCATATTTCGTTTTCTTAATCTTGATGTCGTTGTTGTTGTTTTTGCTTTTAAACATTATTTCTAATACACAACAATCGACGAAAACCCTTACAGAAAACTTGAATATACACTATAACTCTCTACAATGTATGTTCATTTTCATAGCACTGGCATTCTGAAAGAAAAAAAGTTTTAAAAATTAACAGTTGGCTTACTTGTTTGTTTAGATGTAACATTGGAGTCGACATTTCAAAATAAAACAGAAGTTATTTTATTCTCATTTGTATAATGATAATCGAGCTTTGCGATATGTTTTCCGCCTGTTTTGTTTGTTTCCGATTCAATTAATTGATTCCGGAAATGTGTGACATTAGTACATCTTCAACGTTCTATCCTATGGTTCAAGGAGTAAAAACACTTTTGGTGTGTAATATTTTTTAATATTCGCTATAATACCTCTAACACATTTACCATATCAAAATCAATTAAAGTCTGTAGTAAGATGCTGTACAACAATACTTTAATTTTAATTTATGTATTTATTAAAAGAAATTTAATTGATATTGCATATGTCATGGTCAACAAAATCATCACTTTATAATTTCAAATGACACATCACTAATGACATTAAAGTATGTATTCAATTATGTCTTTACTAGTTTACATTTTCATCTGAAAGATTCGAAGGTATCTATGATGACAGAGTTTTGTTGTGTGGATATTCAAAATTTGAATATACAATTTTAAACATAAAAAATATTATTTTGTATTTTAAATCTGTTTCTATAAACAACACTGATGAAATTAGAAGAAGGTCATATTTTACTAAAGGGATTGCAAATCATCCTGATTCTGACATTTCTGATGTTACAGGTACATCATGCTGTTATTGTTTTCTCAAAAACAAAGAAATGTTGAAATTAGAGACAAAATTGATTTACCATTAACCATAAATTCCAGTTGGCAGCCAAGTGACACTGTTACTTTGATTCAGCTTGATATCAGTGTAAAAGTAATCAAGGTACACTTGGAAGTAATGTGATGCTTTAGTTTCGTTACCATTCTTGACAAATTTTGGATAAGACTATCGACCCGTTTACAGTTTTTGAACCCTGATTACATAATTTGCATGCGACCAATGTTGAGTTCGCAATTTGTAAGAGTATCTGTGTCCTCTATTTAGAAAAAATCCTGACTCTCTTAAAAGGAAAAATCTTCAAAGATTGCTAAAATATCATTTTCATAATAATAAGAAAATTTGCGAATATTTACGAACACCGTGCACCGTGCGAATCTCAGACCTCAAAGACACGTACGAATCATCGTTCGTATTGTGACGTAATGTGATGTTTGTATAACATAACCAGTCAGTGATTGTAACAAAAAAGAAGCAATGTCAACGTCAATAAACAACAGGAAACACACATGTATATAACGAATTTAAGAAACCAAATTCAACCACAAACAACAACATTTTGATACACCTAATGCAGTACACGTACTCGCTCGTATTTATTACATGTTTACAAGCATGTCACCTCCAAAGATCTCTATTAGTACCGAGATATGGCTTTATCTACTTGTTCGCTTCGGTAATCGTTTTGTTTGCAACATTTCCTCTTATTAATCTGTTTCTTGTTTCCGTTTGCCTTACAGATACAGATGCTGGTTGCAGTTCAAATTGTATGAGAATACTCGGCGGTGGAAGTAAGTATTAATATCCTCTTTTACAAGGCTGATACTTATAGTAAGATCTATTCTATTTTGTTCATGTTACTTACACCAAAGTATTTAGATATATAATTGTTGCAATAATATCAGAGTTATATATTAAAAAAAGTGAACTGGCCTGCTAAATGAGGCGAAAGGCGCCAATGCATATTGTTGAAATCATTACCTGATTGAATTGCTTACATTGTAAAGCGTTAAGGTTCCTTAGCATAAATTCGGGGATAGGATACGTATGAGTTGATATCATGGGTTTAGACACAATTTCATATATTTTATCCCACACTTTAAGCGTAGTTTATACGTATTAGCATACTGTATCATGCATTTGGCGATGGAGCACAATTAGGCTACAACTTTGTGCGGCCGGCTGCAACCTGACCACAGCCCTAATTTTCTAAGATGGCGACCGTAGGTTTGATTATGCCCGTCTAAATAATATCAAAACATGCAATGAATATTTTACAATCATCTTGAGGCGAACAACCAAGCCTACGGTCGCTATCTTGGAAAGATACAAAGTTGTGGCCCAATTTTGCTCCAACGCCTAAACGGATGAAACCATACACCATTTGAACTCTGTTTGTTCGTAGGGCTTAAAACGCACAGTACAGTGTTTATGATATCTGTCATTACAAAAAATGCAAATATTGCTTTTTAAAGGTGCAATTCATGAATCCGATGTGACAAAAACCTTACCTATTTTCTATAGTATTAAAAAAAAAAACAGTACAACATAAATATATGCCGAACATTTCACTTGATTCCGACCATTCGTTTTCAAATTACATGTTTTTCAGCATTTTACAAATCTTAATATACTACTGTGTTGTTATCACTGTCAGCAAGCACATTTAAAAGATTGGTTGGGGGTTTGTAACATGTACCAGTGAAGGGTTTCCACTAGCTATAAACTCGATTATGATAGAGATCATGAAAAAGATGAAGAGTGGACCGTGAATTACCCCTTATATATTACAAAAGTATTTTGTTTACCATATCTTTCTATATAATAAGTTTTTCCAAAAAATTATACAAGGACCAAACCATAAGAGAAAAACAAAGCAAAAACAAAACAAAACAAATAGACAAATAGATATGTATGCTACTGTTGTACCATACAAGTCAATGGAAAAGAGGTTAAACATGCTGTTTTTTGAAGTGTCGGTGACCCTATTCGTTTGTTAAAGACAGCACATATGTGGACTGCTCTAGCAAAATGAGGGGAATGTCGCAAAGCAACATTTTGAATAAATGGCGTCTAAAGTAAAAATAGGGTAAACATGGTAAAGAAGTCAAATTTCGTTTTTGACATAAAACAAATTCATGCATAAGTGTTTACCTATAAGTAAAGTTTTGAAGGTCAACTTTGCCTGGAAGTGCAATGCACAGTTAATTGATTGCATGTTGCTATTATATACTGTAGTAATCTTTGAAAGCGATTTGCAGTTAATTTTTATTATATACAATATATTCAGTGGATTGCATTGGATTTCGATCTCTAAATGAAGAATGTGGAAAGAAAGTGTGACATATATTACAGTATATCATTTCAAAGCTGAGATTCTAGGGAATCAAAATAGGTCATAAACTAAATTTTTAAAACTTGCAACTTTCCTCTCATTTTTTCCAGAGCACCCCTCATATGAAAACACCTTATCAAAAATAGGTAAATTCAGTAGAAAAATTCTTTCTATGCTAAGCCGCCTTAAATAGTATATAACATGTCATACTTTGGTGTTTCATTTTCCATGTGGAGATAAAACTCAAACATGTCCAAAGCAATGCATGTAATATGAATAGCAACAATGTGATTTTAATTTTTGATTATCAAAATTATTGATAAAGATGATCAAATATATTTTTTAGTATCATTAGCCGCATAATTTTAGTATCATTGGCTTATATACTTGCGGAATATTAAAAAAAATGATAAACTTAAGAATTTTTGTTTTATTCTGTTGAAAACATAGGAGTTACTGGTGGTGATACCGTGTTAAAATAATGTGATGACAAATGTCGCATTAACCAAATTGGACTTTTGCAGAAATTTGTTACTATACGTTTAATATGTGTCGAATTGATTTTATCAACTAATTTTCAATGTCATTTCCAACTAAAAACAACAAATTTTAAATAGCTTTAAACATGACTATTATCGCTGGGGTAAGTTAAAATCAGTAAATTTAATAGAAGTTTAACGATTTTGTCCGGACCAGACAGTAAAGCTGTACACAACTGGTGATTTCAGTTAGAGAAATTCACTTTATTGACAATTTAATATCAGGGTCGTAATGTCCCATTTTTTCTAGTAATTAAAAGTATAATTACCACGACATGAGTTCAGCAAACATGTGGTAGACAAACTATAGTGTATTGTTGACATGCATGCAAACATAAAACAGACACTTAAAGTCGTAGGTTCCGATCACATTTTTATCCCCATGGCTCAATCGGTAGTAGTATATTTTTGATGACAAGTGAAAGTCCATATTTTTTTGAATTCAAAAATTCATCTCCAAATTCTATATAGTTCCATTGATATTGCACAAATGTAAAATTAATTGGTATACCTATTTTGCATTTTTTTCTTTTTTTTTTTAATTTTCATAACAGCCTAATCCCCAGGGTTACATACTTTCTTTTGCCTCTCAAGAGAGCAAGATACAAGCTAAGGTTGAAACTTTGCACAACAGATTTAAGAGGTCAAGGTCAATCAGTTAAAAGTAAATTATACACATCTTAATATAAAAACTTACTTAACTACTCCTAATTCTGCAATGATAGTTTTCCAAAAGGTATTAAAGTAGATGTGCTAGTTGTATAGTTGTAAAAGCCTTTACCATATTTATAAGTAACATACACAGTCATTTTCTAAAATTAATGATGGATTGCACTTATTTTGTACAACAAAAATTACATACCTCAATAGTACTTGTAGTACATCCGTCATTGTTGATGACGTTAAAAGACGACTATGATATCATTAAAATTTGAGATTACTATTTCGTCCCGCCCCCCTTTTTTTAACGACCAAGGTGTCCCATATAGGGTCTAAGTCGATGTATCTTGTCAAGTGCGGTCCTTTTATGTTTTTTGATTGCTCTCAATACCCGACAACATGGACAAGAATATGTGTCTAAAAATCTGAGAACTTCAACACCACTTCGCATGGATTTTGTTTCTTGTTTGCACATGTTCTATGTTCAGCGGGTCATTTTCCAATTTGTTAGCGGATTTTCAAGTTTGTCGTTAAGAGTTTTTTGTTTGTTTGTTTTGCTTTTTGTTTTTGACGTCACCACCAACCGCAAGATCACTTACCATATTTACACCAAACTCAAAAGTTTTGAACGTCTCGCGTGCATTAGACAAATTTCATAAAATTGTTTTCTCTACATCTTTGCTTGTCCTTAAAAACTTAACCTAATACCTCCGATATTTTAACTTAAAAAGGTTTTTCTTTACCGGTAGATGAATGCAAAAAATCCTAACTTTATACCTCCCCCACCCTGGATGTCTAATGGTAAGCCCCATGAGTCAAACGATCACTTTTCTACATGTAAACATTTTGGGGACACATGGTATTTACTTGTTGCAGATACTACTTTTTCTCTACAAGTCTAGCGATTTACTGAATTCATTTTGGTTCTTCAAAGAAACATAATCGAATTACGACATCGGTTAATGTACAGACATTCATTCTCGATTTCTTTCCGCTTCTTAATCCAATTAAGATTTAGAATGAACAGTCAAGTGAAAAAAGCACGAGCGTTTTCCAAATTAGAATAGTTAAAGTCTGAAAACATTTGGTGATATGTTGTGATATATGGAGATTTGAATAAAGGCTGTGCAGCTTTTGTTTATGCTCATATGTAATAACACTACTGTATCTGAAATTCATTTAAGAAATAAGTCCGTTTCTACGTTTCACATATTAAGCAAGAAACTGTTGCTATCTTGGAAATAACATTAACTGTCATGTTGTTTGACAGGTGTAAGGTTAGTGTAGAGTGAAATAAATCTTGGTTTATTAACATCTTGGTTTCCAATAGACGCCGTTGTCAGAGCTACAGGTATGAGTTGTGATTGTTTGACATATATGACACAAGATGCTGTAGATGTTTTGACGAATTAATCAAGAGGCGGTGAATTTTAACAAAATTACAGTGAGGCATAAGCTTTGATAGAAATTTCATAAATCCATGAAACTGTATGGGGATGGGCGGATGGAGAGGAAACATAAATGAATGCATTTAATGAATTTAGAAATAACGGTATAAGAATTATCATATTTGAAAGATCATAGATAATTTATTTCAAAAACTAGTAGATGCATTGATAAAAGAATGAAAAACTATGATATGAACGGATGAAAAAATGTGAATAAATTCCTTTAAGAATTATTTTGGTAATTGCTTTTTGTAATAATTGTAATAAACAAAGGAGAAAAGAAATATTGATTAAATTTAGACAAAAAATGAAAAAAAAAATGTAATTGACTGTAATACTACCTTATCAGTGATTTGAACAAACACTCTTTGATCAAAATTATCAATATTTGACAGAATACAAATGTCTTTTGGACATTTTCGTTATAACAAATTCATTCAGAAGTACATTTAAAACGTTTACTACTGTATGTTTAACTTCCTTGATGATATATTTTCAGATGTCCAAATGAAAACAAGAAATGGTTTCCTATGAACATTCAAAAGTAAACAAAAGCAATATAAAATGCTATATACCTGCAACAGTCAATAATAAACAATAACACCTCACAGGTTCATTTACAGATGAAACGTATTAACCCTAGTCTAACCAGGCAATTTTTGTAACACGTCATTCCCGGGGGGTTGTTGCAACCCCCCTAAATTTTTAGAACGAAACCTCCTATGAACTTTTGCTATCACTGGACAGGTATGGTTCTTCCCTATCCAACGATGCCAAGATCACAAAAATCGCCCAAGGCGTTACGTAATTAGGACATCATAAAGTTCTTTCAGGTCGAAAAGAGGAATTTTGGCAAAGTGGCCACCAAAATCGAAATTTTGTTATAAAAGTTCTAAATAATGTAATTTCATCGGGTGTTTTGCTAACTGCTAATAAAGAAGGGGAATGATATTTATCATGCCCTGCAAGTTTCAGCTTCATAGCATGCATATATTTTTCAACATGGCGACTTAAAATTTTCCGGGGCTTCACCAACCCACCCCCTCCTACACCCCAACTTTGACGGCATAGCCTAACCCCACCCCAGGTTGTACCTCCCTATTTGTTTTCATCAAAATGACCGCAAAGGATATAAAAGAGATTACCCAAATGCCTGTGGTCAGTTACTTTTCGTTTTTATGCAGCGGGGAAAAAACCTTAGGGGGGTTGCAACACCCCCCCCCCCCCCGGTAGACGAGGGTTAAAAACACTCGAAGTATACAAAATTGTTCCCCAATTTTCCCCTGATAGACTCTAGAGTCGAGATATATCTTTTGTACCTGTTAGGGCCAAGATGAGCGATAACACCTGAGGCAGCACTTAACCCTCTGATCGAATGGTATTGTACTCTTTGTAATTAAACATATCAGGATCGTCCATTTACTTCTCCTGAATAGTTAACCGTATTTGCCACTATGATCATTCTCTGAGGCGCAGACGACCACTGATGTATTGATAAGGTTGAAGTTAAAAGCGATTCTTTGGTGTATCATCTGTTTCTTTAAACTTTTGCAGCAGACTCTTACAATAGAGTTTCAATCAGTGTCAGGTGTTGAAAGTGTTCGTAAGTTTGAGAAGAGCCATTAATTTATTTTGTATAGTACGAGATATCCTGAGAGTTTTAATAACATAATTTAACAATAAGTATCCTGAGTAATATCTCTATGCCAAAGTGCAAAATGTGAAATGTCATCAATTTTCTTTTCAATGTTCATAAATGTTAGGACATTTTGGTCAGACACAGCCTAAACATTTGTTTTTAATACTTTGCTAAAGTCGAAATATCAGGCCCTTTAATATTACTCTAATTTAACAAAGCTTATAAAATAAATTTGGTATACACATTAAAATAGGAACAGTTCAATTAAAAATAATATTACGGTCATAGACGTAGAAACAAGATATCATATGTATACATGTAGGATTAAAAACTATATAGAAACACAGAAAACTGTTTTAACAACATTCTCTCTCCGGAGGAAAAAAAAAGTTGGTAAAATATTGCAATTTGTTTCTAATGTTCAACATTTTCAGGGAAAAGTATTACTACAAACCTGCTCTATTGATTCATGTTAAAATATATAAGTAGAAAAGCAACGGGTAGAATCTGGGCCAGTCCTTTTAACGAAGAGACCACGAATGTACACTTACGCAACATCGTGTGGAATATTGAAGCTAATTTGGTGCTATATTTTATACGTCCTTGTAACCTTTTAATGTTTTATTCCTACGAACTGGTTGAGAAGACAGATATGATCACTGAGAACACTGCCTGTATCACTTAGATTATTCAGACCTCTTTATATATTGTTGTCATCAAGGATAAACAACATAATGCACACATATTAGTGTACCATAAATTATCTAGACCTTGATGAATGGAGTGTTTCTAACAGATAAATGAGTAATACAGGGTAAGGGAAGAAAAAAGAACAACAACAACAACAAGAAATGATGGTCATGATCATAATGTTCATGACTATTAATTAGAAGAAGAGATAAAGGTAACGACAAAGATAGTTAAGTTAAAGAACATTTTGCTCAATCAAGTACAAGTAACCTAATTATGACATTGCCTATAACCAAACACCTTAATATCTGTGCCAGTGACTTTAAATGTGAATTTGCGGTGCTCCAAACTACAATAATCTCGTTTTCCTCGGTCAAAACACGTAAATCCCATTTTTCTTACACGTTCTTATTGCAGATTACATTAATACGGATTGTGTAGTTATATGACCTTACATTGTTTTAACTCGCATTAGTGCTGGTACAGCATAATATTCAACGCATTTAGCAAATCACGTCTTAAAACGAAGAATAAGAAAATAATAGCAACATCATTAGAAAGTGACATATCATAAAAGACATAAAATGAGACGTGTGTATAAGCTAATTTGTACAGATATTACTCGGTATATTGTATACAATATCGGGGTTTTTCATGGCTGGTCATCATATTTCAATTTGACTGTTGTAGTACGGACAATGCATCGTCAAAGGTTTGATTAAATACGTATTTGTAACTATAAAATGAGTTCAGTAGTATTTAAAAACCATTAAGATATGACGAGACGTTGGTAACAAACATTTCAAATAATTACGAACAATAATATAAAAAAAACCATCAAGATGATATGACATACTTGGGAAAATACGGGCGTATTGGAAAAAGTAAATACCGTGAAATATATCTTATCTCAACACTAGACCACAAATAGAAGTGAAACTGAAAAACAACGAGCTGACCTTATGCTTTATTTTTACTCTGGCAACAATGACTTTAACGTTAGTGACTTCTGCACGTCCAGCATCATTGTCGTTGTTCTACATTTTCATAACATAATAGGTCACATTTGTAGGACCGTGTCTGATGTTATAATTGTAACTTTTATTTTGCAGGGATGGCGAAATTCAGCCGTCTTTTTATGGCTAAATAGGTCACACGTAGTTAAGTTATGAGTTTTAGTTTTATGTTTTGGCTGAAAGTAGAAAATTCGCTAAGATGACAACTTGCTTTTGTTTGTTGTTGTTGTTTAAGGCATTCCTTCGAATGACCTTACCCGTCTTCAAAAGATACAAAAATAGATATGCCAGGCTCATTTTCCAGAAGCCTAAGTAAACCCACACTTCCACTCTCTTTAAAAAATGCCATTGGCTCCCTGTGAAACAACGCACCTATTTCCTCACTCTTGCTAATATTTTGAATTTCCTAAGTGAAGTTTCTCCAAACTACCTCTTTTTGCTTATCCAAACTCGCCAGATAGCTGATTGTGCCCTTAGATCCTCCTTTGCTACTTACTGTACTGTTCAACGAACACGTGCAGTTACCGGTGACAGGACTTTTTCTGTTTGTGACTCGCATGATAAAAGGTATTAGTCCCTGAAAACCCATCTTTTTCCTAGATGACTGGTTGTTTTCTTCCTTTTGCTTCTTTTTTTATCTTTCCCCAAGCGCTTGGTATTCTTTGGTAAAAGTGCGCTATATAAAAGTCATTTATTGCTGTTGCTGTTGTTGTTGTCATCACTCAAACAGTTAATATAATAGTTTTGTAATATGTGTACCGCCGCGGCAAAAGGGTCCAGTTGTCGGCTCGTACATGTTGCTCCTTGTAGCATATCTAATGTATGGTATTTGTATACATCAGATATGCTACAATGAGCTACATGTAGGAGTCGACAACTGGACCCTTTTGCCGCGGCGGTACACATATACGTTGCGTATGAGAGTATAACGGGTAATCAAAATTTCAGACTCATATGGCATAATATTGCAATGGTAACCCCATTTCCTGTTAACACTAGAACTTTCTCTTACAAATGCTACTCAAATTGTTAATCCCAAGATCGCAAAAGCCTTCATATATGTAATATGTTAGAAAGTTTGATCACATAACTCCTATATTGAAAGATCTCCATTGGCTTCCTATTCGCGAGAGAATTAACTTCAAGATACTGATTTTAACTTGGAAGGCTTTGAATGGCATTGCACCAGATTATCTATTCAACCTTCTTGTTCCTTATGTTCCAAGTCGCAGACTAAGATCTTCTGATAAACATTTACTTGTTATTCCACGGGCTTTATCTGCATTTGGAGATCGAGCATTTTCCGTTGTTGCGCCTACGCTTTGGAACTCGTTACCTCTGGACATAAGAAACTGTGATTCATTTCAGACTTTTAAGAACTTGTTAAAGACTCATTTATACAACAAAACATATATGTAACTTTACTTGATATTTTCAATTGGTTTTTATCTACAAATGTATTTTGTATTTCAATGTTTTATCTTTAACTGTATTGTTTTTGTATTTCATGTTTGCGCCTCGGAATAGTACTACTATATTGATGGCGCATTACAAATGAGTATTATTATTATTATTATTATTATGTTACCCAAAGCAATTGATGTCAAATACAATTTAGTATCATTCAATTCATTACGTTAACTCTGGTATGTGTTCGTAGATATCTTTTCTCTAGTATTATCTTAACAGTTCAACATAATACTGCCCACTAAATATTGACAAAAAAAAAAAGTTAAAAGGAAGCATTTAAATAGACTAAGTACATTACTAGATCGTAATATAAAACGCGAAGAAATTATTGAACTAATATTGAAGACGTCACGTAACTGTTAGTGCATGGTATTGAGATAATGAAAGAAAATGTCACCTTACATAATAGTTGTCAATGTTTTTAAATAATTCAACCGGCCGGACAACACTTAATTTATATTTGATTTGATTGTATGATTCCGCTGTGAATGTGTATAACATTTGCATAATCATAAAAATATTTCTGATGCTCAGAATTACGGTAGAGTTGCTTTTCGAATTATTGCGTTATTCGATTTATAAGACTTTTAAAGCAATTTACGTATCACATTCTGTGGTGTTTTTTTTCATTTTTAATGTTTAAATGGGATTTCCTTATCTATTCCTCATAAAACATAGTCTTAGAGGGGTGTAAATGGGACAAAATAAGAAAAAGATCAGACATTTAAATATCTTACTTTGGGCATTATTATTCAATTTCATGTTTTTTCATGCAAATAAACATGCTTAATTACCAATGTCTAATTATTTGGCCTGATTTCCCTGTGCAGCAAAAAAC
Source organism: Ophiothrix spiculata (assembly GCA_000969725.1). Lineage (NCBI taxonomy): Eukaryota > Metazoa > Echinodermata > Ophiuroidea > Amphilepidida > Ophiotrichidae > Ophiothrix > Ophiothrix spiculata. Next base: position 37,087 of record JXSR01S010005.1, read on the forward strand.
AATTTTCAATTATGATAAATATTCATTCAGTTTAACATGTATCGGGCATCCGATATTGGCCTATTATGAAGGTGTTATACAAAGGATGAAGATACATAGAGCTGAGGACGGCAATCTTGCATTACTAAGGGAGAGAAGTCGACGTCTTTGCTTGAGTCCTCTATAATGAAATTACGAGATTGCTTAATGTACCAGTCAGCCATAATTCTCGATCTCATTCAGTGTCCTAATTTCATTAAAACGTAGAATGTACAGTGGAATACAAAAGGCATAAATATATTTAAATTTTACGGTGTTGAAATTGTGAAATGTTTGACTGAAAAGTGATAATGCAATCTCGTTCATTTTTTGTTAATTCATCATATATGTAAGTATTATACCTATTTGTGAGATTATAAAGGATACAAATTATTTATTGTTGTAGTTTGTAGAATGCATAAGATGTAGGATTGCTTATTAATCAACAATGCTTCATGTATATAATAACAAATAACATCAGAAAGTCTTATTACCAAACAAATAATTAGTAAATGGTAGATGAGTGCTTGTTTTGTCTATTTTTTTTTGAATATCTGAACGGTATCAAACACACCGTTTGTTGTAAAATGAAATAAATGTTAGAACTATTGAGCACTTAAAAATACTTGTACACCTATCCCTAAAAAAGGGGTAACATTTTGTTTAGTAGGATGTTCCATCACTTCAGAATATAATCTTACTCTCGTTGAGCAGGCTATTACTAAATACGTGTAAATGAGCTTGCCCTTTTTTTACTCAACAAGAATAACATATTTCAGAGTGTGGATGTTATAATTAAAGGCATTACTGAAACATGAATGTCAAGGGTGCGTAGCTAGCGATGTGGGTGAGTGAGTCATTATGTAAAGAAGTAAATTGTGAGAAATGTCAGCTGAAAGACGCTAATTGTCGATAGAAATTCTTGAAATGTGAATACACCACAATGTATAACATATTCACTGGTATAGGTAATTCGATACTTCGCATATCAAAATATTGATATGTTATAAAAACTATTGTTTATTATTCATCTGATTGATTTGCTCTAATCGCCTATGAGCGGACGGATGTTGTAATCTGGTAAATTTATTTATAAGTACAATTCAAAGTAACTTCTACCTTCTAGCATCTAACTTAACAGTTTGCGTTGTTTTGTAAATATTTTCTATGAATAAAGGGAAGAAATGACAAAAGAAAATGGAATATCGCAATTGCAATCATCAACATGTAGCAAAAATAGTACGAAACTTACAAAACAGAAAATGGTTAAATCGTACTGCTTCATAGCTGGTTTATAACGTGAAGGTGCTTTTTTAAGTGCTGCTTCTCATTAGTGTTGTGTCCATTCTCGCAAAGTGGATCAAACCATGCTGTAGTTATATCTACGCTTTTATAAAACTATTTTATTATGGTTATATCTATTGGCAACTATTTTTCAATATTTTTATTTGATCGTTGAGTTCATATTGGGACAAGCTGTATACAGTATTAGAATAATATCAATTTATGAGGAAGCTCTTTTTTTGAAATGCTGTATTTTCTTTGAATTATGTAAGAACAAAGATGGACGGTATAAGCTCAGGGATTACTTACCTTGCTGATTAAATGGCATTGTATTCTTTGTAATAAAACGTCACCTGTATCGTTTGTTGATTCTTCTTCAATAGTTAACAGTATAACAGTATCTGCCACCAAAATCTACCTAGAGGCGCACATTACTGGACATAATTTTAAAGGGTTAAAGGCAAGTTAAACATCTTTCAAAAATTAATCCATGTTCCCTTACTGTTTTTCAAATTAAAAAAGAAATACAGATTTCTTTGTTGACTGATATTCAGATTATATCCTCATTTAAAAACAAATGCAAACGAACATACAATTAAATGATCGTTTTCTGACCAAAGAGGTGATAATTTTGATTTATACAATTAAACCATGATAAATGAGAGAGATATCAGGATTACAGATAATCAAAACATTGTGCTATTCTAGTTAACTGTGGTTAAATTCATATCAATAAAGGGTTTAAATAAGAGATTGAAATATTTCATATTTGGTGTAAGAGTGTAATTATGGTCGCAAGCATTCTTTGAAAAGCACTTGCATTTATTTTATGATTATCTTTACTCTTGTTTGAACACAACGGGACCCGATAATTTATATTCCTGGAATGTTCCATTTCAACCTTTCTGCTGCAGAGTAATATCATTAATGTTTTACCAATATCGGATTATAAACGTCATCTTTTATTACATAAGACATGTAATAATAATATTGCTAAAGAAACAATGGTTAATCTCTTTGATACCTTTGAAACAAATGTACCTCTCAATGAAAAAGAAACAATAAAGCAATTTTTGAAAGAACATATTCAATTATGTAAAACCTCGATTTTTAGGATTTTTTGGATTGTTATTTATGTTGGTGTCATTGCATACATGCATGGTTTCTTTTTTTCCCCTTTCTTCCAATATTGTGCAATCTCATATATATACTTGAGGACATAACGCATAGGCGGGTTTTGAAGTCCAGAAATTGACCGAAACGGGGTTGCGAACAGTTAGTTGTAGAATACCCTACTCTTTACGATACTGGATGTGATTACATGTACAGGTATGACTCTTCTGTACATGGGACCGACGGCTTTACGTCCCGTCCGAAGGACGATGATCTCTCATGAAATATTTACCCAAATCTAAATGCTTCATGTGAGGAGTAGAACTAGAATATCTGCCCAATGCTACCACTAAGTCAGATAAACGTATAAGCAAAGATTCCGAGAGTCTATTCCGGCAAGTGCCCTCACCGAGAATCGAACCCAGGCCAAATACGTGTGAGGCGAGATCGCTAACCACCACACTACGGCGCCCCTTCATTTCTCATTTGTTTTTGTCTGGGTTTAGTCTGTAACAACTTCATATAAACATGGTACCATTGTTATGTCATTACATTACCAATAGGTGCCTAAGCATGGTTTGAAAAGGCTAAATTATTTAATAAGTTAGTCTCACTATACTTGAGTAAGATGATGTGTTGATACCCAGTTATTTTTAAATTATTTTTCTAAGCATTCACACATGCAACTATAGGCGTCCTGCGGCACATATTGCTTCAAAACAGGAGGTGAACCGCTATCTGGGCGACAAAACAACCTGCACTACACTTGTCTGTGTTCTGATGTATCTATATGCATGAGACATAAACAGAATCCTATAACATAACACTCAAAACAAAGAATTAAGCTAAAGTATGAAAAACATTAATAACAATCAATCATAATACACAAATATCTTAGATACCTAAATATAATCCATTCGATACACATCCGTGTACCCACCACCCTCACGCATCTAATATTTGATTTATGCTTCTATATTCATAGCGGGTTTTTAAAGGTTACTTTTTGTTTCGTTTTGTTTTGTTTTGTCTCGCTTTCTTTGTAATTCTGTCTACCTCAATATGTGAAATTTACAGTTTAATTACAGTTTTATCAATTATAATATGTTTTGATATTGTAAACTTGGTGCCTCCGCCCACACGCCTAGCGTTTTCAGAGGCATCCATGTTTCTCATACACTGGTATGAATCGTCTTATATTATGAAAAAAATCTTCAAAACAAGATAGCAAAAATGTTACAATAAAATGGCATCCAGTTGAAATCATTACGAACTACAAAATTCGATCTTCTAAATAAGCGTGAAAAAACACATTCTACTACTATACTACAAACTTTTCATTTTTTTTTATTTCAGCTCATCATACAGAAGAAAATACATATAAAGTATTTAAGTAAATATAAAAATTCCATGTGTAACTTTGTATTATAATAATATACACCTAAGTAACAGTGACTTCACGAATATTGGAAAAAAGTATATTGAGAAAGGTAACTTTTTAATAGCAGTAAATCATTTAATACAATCTCCTCCTAATAGAAAATATATATTGAAGAAAATTAAGAAACATTTGCTTGCATTAATTGTAATTTCGTTGTGTTTGTGAAAACAGCAGATCATTTAGATAACAAGAGCAGCTTGAGAATAATGATACAAAGGATTTAATTTCCTTTTTATAGTGAATATACACTTTCCATTTACAAAAAGAAACATCATATTACCAAATTGTACAAAACTAATGTTAAAAACAAATAACTTTCCAATAAAGATATATTAGACTGGTTAATTTTTGTTTAAACAATATACATTTTTTCTTTCATTGAAATTTAAAAATGTCATAGTACGTATACATTACAATGCATCATTGAATGATGATTTTGCACTTTTCTACTCAATAGCGCTACTACAAAATTATTAACAATATTATTTTTATCTTGATTTTATTAGAATATAAATTGTCATGCAAAGTGTGTTATGAAAAATTCAAATCATTGATTCTAAGCGTTGTCACACGACAGATTATGGCAATATATAAATAATTCAAAGAGGCTACCTTACAGATAATCAAAAAATATTTCGACATGTCTCCCAGGGCATCCACAATCCAGTTTCCTTTCGTTAAAACAGCTTCTAATGTTCTTATGCTTTAATCCCAAGGATACGGATACCTTATTTGTATATGCCTTTACCCAAACTATTTTATTGATGTCAAACGAATGCCATTGCGTGTACCAAGAGTATCTATGAACGTATATTTAAACCATAAAGTCAAAACATCTGCCTTCTCACGTATGTTTGAAAATAGAGCTAGAAAGAGGCATTTAAAATAGAAACTTACATGTCATAAAATGAAACGCAACAAAGGTCTTGAAGTTATGTTTGAGACGTCTCATTATAATTTTATATACAAAGAATGAAGAAACGTGTTACTTGATGCTTAGGAACTATAATGACAGTAGTTTATGATACTGTAGGAGATCAGTCGACTATTCAAAAGGACCGGTGATAAAAAAAATTACTGCTTAATTACCAATTTTTCATATTGTTATATATCAACGAATAACATATATATTTTACTATTGCTGAAAGATATCTCAAAAGCCCTTTAGCGTATCATGCAAAACAATACTCAAAATAAAGCGTCATATTTTTAAATGTAAAATCGTACTATGTTAAGTAAAATCTTACGAACATTTATTTAGATTAGCTTAATTATTTGTAGATTACTACTGACAAAATGATCTGGTCCTGTCTTGTTCAACAAGAGTAAAATATTTTGAGAGTGTATCCGTAGTCATATTTTTTCATTTTGATATTTGATATCAGATGCAACATATCGACTCTAGCTTGTTTATATCGTTTGTACTTTGAATTATGTAATGATAAGGATGAAAGACACAACCTCAGGCTGTACTTAACTTTCTGATCAAATAGTATTTTGCTCTTTATATCTAAATATATAAGTATTGTTTGGTGATTTTTCCTGAATAATTAAAAGTGTTTATTACGGTGATATAGGTAGATGTCAAGACCAAAATACTTCAAAACTTAATAAAAACACCATTAAACTTCCTCATATTCTGTTATTTAACTATCCTTTTAAAACATTATACAGTAGTGAAAATTCCCTATCAAATGATTTCGTTCAAACCTAAAGGCTGATGCTGGTAATCTATTAGGAAGAAATATATAGCAGATGTTTAGCACATTAATGGATTCTTGTGGCTACGTGCTTTAATAGGCTAATTTAATTATGCTCATATTAAACAATGTAGATAATCAAATAGTTTGAAAATATCTACATGTAAGCCCTGTCATAAGGTGCAAGAAGGCAATCAAAATTGTTCACTTTCTTTTGAAAAGCACCTGTATTTACATGGATCATATTAGCCTCAAAATGTCATACAATCTTCGTTTAAATGCCTGGGGGTTATTTGAAATAATGCTTTATGATTATCATATTCGTCACATTAAAAACTCAATATTTTAGTTGTTTCAGATCACTTGAAAGAGCTATCTTCAGGTAGGGTTCATGTTAAACAATGTTCGTTTTGATCCACAAGGATCGTTGGGCAGTAATAAATAGAAGGGAAGAAGAAGAGAAAGAAGGTTCTAATCCAAAGTAGGTTTCAAATGTAACTTCTATATAGGCCTATATTATATATGTGCAATGTAAGTTCTATTAAGTATGACATATACATCGAATACATTAATACGCAGTAAATGTTTGGTTTTTCTAATTGACTAAAAAGACTTTTTACAAGAATCTAAAAAGGTATCAAAAATCCTTTAGGGTATCATGCAACAAATTGCAAATTGGTGTATAGTTGTATGCCATTAGGAGTCAGTAGAACTCCTAATAAGAGGCAACACCATCAACGTATACAACAAATAAATAGAGTCATATAGCTTTTCTTTTCATACAGTTTATATTAGAACTTTGACTAAATGGCCATGGATTCACAACACTATTATTTTCTACAAATGTTTGGTATTAAAATCCTGATACCCTTATTATTTTATCACACATTTTGTTATTAATAATAATCTTTACATATCTGGTTGTACACAAGACACAAACTCCTGTGACTCTCTAAGACAATTTACGAATTGCTTATGCATGTGACCCAATTTGTCGTAGTAGTTTTCTCTCTGACATATGTGATAACACGCTCTCAAGTAGTAACGTTGGAATTTTTAGTTCCTAATGGTATCTGCAAGAATCGATATTGTTGTAATGCTATCTGTACTTAAACAGGTTGTCAAATTTACAATCATAGAACAAATATACATCTTGAAACGTTACGTTGTGGATATCAAATGATCTTTTTCTGATAACAAGTTAAGTAATTGTGCAAAATGTTTTAACGGAGTATTTCATTGCATACACACTTATTTGCAATATACTATCAGGTACTTTCGTTAATGAGTGCATAATAGAGCATTATTGTTGCAAATAATCTGAGGGCATGGTTTTAGGTAATGTGCACTTTCCTAATTCATAGGAGCGAGTTTAAGTCAAGGGTTAAGTACTTCCAGCTTTTTAACATAAATCTTCCTTTCCTTTATGAAGCTTATATCAAAAATGCACATTACCTTGAAGTGCTGCTCATTAGCAAATATGACCACTTAACACGGCATAGGTATAAAAATGTTAATACTGAAGAATTCAGGACAGTCATTAGAAGTCGATTTAACAGGGGGTATATTAAATTGGTTGACCTTGTTATACTTAATCTAAATAGTGTTTTACCAGACATTTTCTTATTTGAAAAACAACATTTTTTTCCTTGGCAAGCTGTATGAGAAAGGAAAAATTCATAATTATTCAGATTCAGATTTATTTCCAACATCATAAACATAATTTATACATATCAAAAACAATAGATAACAACACACTCATAGCCTGATATTTGGATATAATCGACACTTCGAAAAATTAATATTTCTTCACACTTAAAGAAAACTCACAAAGCATCACCACTGAAAAGTATTTCCACCCGGATCCAAGATCTTTTGAAGCTTTAAACGAAGGTAGAAGATCAGAGTATATACCTGGAGATAGTCCTATATGAACGAGTATGTTCTGAAACCGAATGTACATAATTAAGCGCCAAAATAGGAATATAAAGCTTTACCAAACCGTCGCCCGTGTTTCCTTTTTACTTTAAGTTGGGTTATATAATTTAATACTATATTACTCAATATTCCTAAGCGTGTACGTGCATACCATTTGTTATAGATTTATGTAGGGTGTATATTTCTGCCATCAGGAGAAGCAAATAATAAGAAGCAACACGAGTAAAACCTTCATAAAAATACATTTCTGAAGGGCAGTTATTGTTAAAAGTGAATCTCACGCTTGTTGGTTGAAACTGGTTTAAACTCAGTAACAATTGTCAGTAAGATGGAGATTGGCTTTAATGTTTTTGGTTCGTTCTTGTTAAACCTAACCACAATATGTGTAATGAACAATTTAAAACATATATACCAAAGGTTGTGTCAGAGACTGCTTCTAAACATGATAACGGACGCCAGATTAGGGGCAATAAATAAATGATCACAAGAGATTGCCTTATAGATAACTTAAATATATATGTGAAAGCAATCATATTACGCAAACTGTCTCCTCGAGCATTCATGGCCCTGTTTTCGGTTATCACAACAACTAACCGTAGCAAAGGCTTCTTAAGTCCTAATGGTTTAATTCCAAAGATACGAAACCTCAGTTATATATGAGGTTACCCTGAGCAATGACTGTATTAAAGACCCAGTACCATTACGTTACGTCAGACATACATTTTAAAGATACTCAGTTAAATATAATACTGCTCACTAAGTTAATAGAGAACGCGAGAGTTAAAGGGAGCAATTCGAAGTGACGCCAAAACGCGAATAAATTTCTCGGCAACCTGTCCACAGTAAACATGTGACTCATCTCCCAATCGGGAAATCTAAACGGGACTCAAATCCAGATGAATGCGCGTCTCCGAAAGCTGCTCTGCAGTAGAATGTGGCTACACGGGCGTCAGATCTTGATCTGCTGCATAGCACTCTGCGTAAATGCGTCCGTGTAAGCGTTCTACGGAGATGCGGATCTCAGATCTGGATCTCGGAGATGAGATGTGCATGAGTCTGGATCTACACTTCGTGTAGATTGCCTCAATTTCACTTGACCATCAGTGCGTATTACCAAATAACATGGTGAGTTTACATTACTAGACCATACTTTGAAATGCAATTAAATTATTGTACCTCATTTCAAAGACATCACATAACTGTTGGTGCTCGGTACATTGCTCGGTAGTAAAAGCTCATACCACCTTCAATGAACGTCATAATATTATCATTAATCAAAAGGCTAGCCATACTTATATAATACATGATTTGACCGTCTTATTCCGCTGCGAATGTCCTGTCTATCTCATAATCATAATGTTATTTCCGATGGTCAGAAAGTTATTGTTGGTGAATGTAAACAAATTTGACCGTGCACTTGATGTTATCGTGCTGTTGATGCATTTTGCACATACTGCGTTTTTACTTTGTCAAACCAAAAATCCACTTTTTGAAAATGTTATTATTCCGCTGCAAATACCCTGTCTATCTCATAATCATAATGTTATTTCCGATGGTCAGAAAGTTATTGTTGGTGAATGTAAACACATTTATTTATTTATATATTTATTTCCCGAAACTGAGCCTTGTTTGCACGGATACAGAGAAACATAAACATTTACGTAGTTAACCTAAATAGGTTTCATGTATTTGATATTGCGCATTTATCAGTTGAAGTCATCAACGCATTGTTTTGATAACAAAAATAGTATTAATAACAATAAACAAATATGTAATATTTATGAACGATTCAGCTTTGGCTGGTCTATTGAATGCTTTCTTTAACCTGGGAAAATTGACTTTATGAGCAACTTCAATACGATCATCTTTTTGGTTATCTGTGCTGATGTTTTAATTTACATTATATATTTATTGAATTGGTGAAATGCGTCCCCATAAAGCTAAAAAAAGGTGTAAGTGTATAAAGATGGTGCATTCATTTAGTAGCAATTTTTAATCACACAAAATGGGTTATACAATGTATAATAGAGGTTATAAGGGTGCAGAAACTTTATTTGTACATATTGTAATTCAAAACGATTATTGTTAAATGAAGACCTTATTGCCAAACCATGTTAAGACCACCCACCTTCAAAATTGACATTTTGATAGTTCTGGAAAGTTACTAACCTAAAGTATCTAGTAATAAGTTTTTGAAGCAATCGCCTTCCAAAATTAAACTTTTTTCTAGAACCTGTTCAGTCCATGGGGAAATTTGCCTATTCTGAGTCATAAGTCTACTGTATTTTTGAAAGTGAAATTTTAATATAAGAAAAAGTAGAATTTAAAGATTTTTATTTTTCATTTTTGCGCCACAGGTGAAAATATATGTCGAGGTATTGAGTAGTTGACAGATTCATAAACCTTTTTCAAGAAAATGGTCGAAAATATGAAATATATTGGTATATTTTGAGGACAATCAATAGAAATATGGGGCTTTTTTTTTTATCTTTGTACGCGTTTATCTTAATTAACATTTTACTCCCTTTCAACCTTTGTGGACTGTAACTTGACTTCTAGAAATCGAATAAAGTTCATTGAGTTGCAATCTTAATCCTTATAACATGGCCTTTGTAAATATTTAAGAAAGAGAAAATAACAAAAGGCTGCATTTACTACTAGATTGGGATGGACGGTCACATAAAATAAACAAGTTTCTAGCACGACACACTACATATATTGTGGTGTGAAATCTTATAACATCTTATAACATGGCTTTTGCGAATATTTAAGAAAGAGAAAATAATAAAAGGCTGCATTTACGGCTAGTTTGGGATGGACGGTCACATATAATGAACAAGTTTCTACTCTCTAAATGTAAAAAGAGAAAAAAACCAGCTGCATGCGCTAATCAATCCACTCCAAGAAGAGAGAAATCACCGAACTTTCACCCCAAAAAGAGAGAAAAAAGAGTAAGAGTGAACGCCACTCAAAAATGTATTGTCATCCATTTAACTCTTTGAAGAGTGGACACTCACTCGCTGAGAGTGAACGTCACTCCTTTTTGAGTGAATATTTAGTAGAACGAGTAAAATGGTGAAATATTCACTCAAAAAGGAGTGACGTTCACTCTCAGCGAGTGAATGTCCACTCTTTAAAGAGTTAAATGGAGGACAATACATTTTCGAGTGGCGCTCACTCTCACTCTTTTTTCAGTCTTTTTGGAGTGAAAGTTCAGTGATTTATCTCTTTTTTGAGTGGATTGACTTGCGCATACAGCTGTTTTTGATGGTTTTCACTCTTTTTCGAGTGAATTAGGATTCACTCGTTTTTTCACTCTTTTTACATTTAGAGAGTAGCACGACACGCTACATATATTGTGGTGTGAAATCTTATGCAACATTATTTAAACTTGATAATATTTGTATCATACAACTTGATAATATTTAAAATGATTTGGCGGTTTGATTCTGCTTTGAATGTCTTGTTTTCTGATAATATACGATTGTCATACAGTAATTAGGGTAGATATAACGTTTGTGTTTTTTCGGCAAATCAATAAATATAGATACTATAGCTTTCCTTTATGGAATTTCAAGGCTATTGTCATAACATCGTTACCTTTACCTCTACATGCAGAATTCAGATATCATTATTTTGTTAGATTACAGAACGATACAAACATATTTAGTTTGAGCTTTGTATTAATACATGAAAGTGATAAACCGTATATTTATACAACAATTTTCCATATTTTAATTAAATATAACGAGCATTTTGCAAATGCAGGGACAATTATGTACATGCATGCATGTGTTTTTATGAATTAAAATTAATTATTAAACATCTTTTCTAAAAATTAGAAAGTTATCACCTACACCATTTTTTTGTATTATGCATTATTGATATATTAATCAATTAGATTATTTCTGAAGCATGAATGTCAATGTTACGATGTGATATGGTTTGAGTCATTAGGTAAATAAACTTTATCAGATATGTCAGCAGATATTTGAAAATTTACAATAGAAATTCTTGAAACGTGAATAAAATACAGGGTGAAATTTTATGTCTCATAGTCATAATCAACTATTTTACAATATTAGAAATATAATGAACAAAAAATGCACTGAATATCAAAAGTTTTAAAAACATTAAAAAAAAATTGCATTTATTGAATCTTTGAAAATATCATTAATTATTTAAATAGGTTGAAAAGTTTTTCTGTTTTTACAATACTTTTAAAAAGCCTCTTTCAGCTTCGTAATTGTTTGAAATTAATGTCTTTCCTATTTGCACTTTTGCTCTGTACGCTCTTAGCATTAGACTTAAGTATGGTAAAGTGGTTGAGTTACATGTTAATAATATAAACTAACGCACACGGATAACGATACTTTGCTAATAAATAGATACCTATATCTATTTTTATTTAAAATTGACACATAGTATTTCTGCAGAAGTTAACTTTTACCAACTGTTTGCGACATTTATTCAAATAGTAATTAGTTAAAACACGGTGTTGAAATCATGCGCAGATGAGAGCTTAATCTTAAAAGAGTATTTGCTTGAAATTGATCACAAACATAGAATAACATTCAGTTTTGAAGACGTATGGTAATTCATAATTATTCTCTCTGGTCTGAAATGCGGCTTTAACAGTATTTTACTCTGTTTCAATTAAGATTGTTATCTACGAGAAGGAGGACTGATTACTCACTTCCATTGCGTATCATTTGCTTTTCTCTGTAACAACTAAGCATTATACCTTGTCAATGTCATTACACTACCAACAGGTACCCCATCAGGTTTATCCTTGGTAAATCTAGCACGGATTTAATAAAGGTTCAAATTACACACCAGGGAATTAAAGGGATTACAAAGGAAAAGAAAGCTTTATTACATTATAAATAAGTCACACTAGTAGCTACTAGTCTAACACGTTCATGGGTTAGAAACAGAAACACATTTCTGTAATTACACAAACATTTTAAAGGTAGGTATTCAGATCTGGTGAACATTTTAACACATACTTTTTATATATTCAAATAATGGGTCATCACCAAGATTAAGCAATTGTTAAGTTCCATTTATATACTTCAAACAAAATTAATACTACAAGTAAAAATGTGTCTGAGAGTGACCCATAGAAACCTGTTAACAAAATATAAGTAAATTCTGCACTAATTTGACTATATAATATCTCTTCAACGAAACATAATATGGTCGAAAAAATTTACAGGGGTTATGAGATAAATATGCGCTTTCCTCTGGTATCAAAATTTCCGGTTTGATTTTTGGAGTGAAACTGATCGGAACACACACCTTTAATGATATACCGTGTATATTTTTGCAGCATTTGAGTAAAAATGTCTGATCATGTGCCGAGATACAATCAAATTGTCCACATCATCCCAATCAAACAAAACAACAAAGGCACTTTAAAAATGTAAATACCAAGACTATGGGACTACATTCAGATTAGGGACCATTCACAATCATTTGTTAGGGGCTGATGCAAAAAGGGGCCTTAAAATGTTTCACCGTTGTAGGGGGGAGGGGTGAAAAAAATTACCACGAATTTTCTGGTAAAAATTAAGCTTACATGCTTTTCTATAGTTGACTGCTAATTGTTGTTGCAAAAAAGGGGCCCTTAACATTTTTGAGTGTTTCCGTGATTTTTTTTTTTTTGCATCAGTCCCCCAACATTACAAGTGTTTGTGAACAGTCTCTTATTAGAATATGTGGGGAGGTCTCGTTTAGTATAGTTAAGGCTACGGTCCCTAAAAACGTCTTGCTCGGCTGAATGTCATGTTTACTGCAATTTTTTACCTACTTACACCCATCAGAATATCACAATTGTTTGCGTACATATTGAATAGAGTCTTTCGTTTATACATCTATCTTTACTAATGATTTCAAGTCCATGATCAAGGTCAAAATGACGCCTTAAGACTACATCGAAAAAGTTGACCCTTTTTCGCCGAAAGCCTATAATTTCATGATGTTCGAACATATCAACTGGTTTCAAATTTTGACAGATTGTAGGCTTGATATTTCTTATTGAATTACAAACAATATTTTATAAATATGCTGTGTTGATTTTGAATGATAATGTAACAAATCCGCGTTGTTTCTATGGTTCGAGTCCCCGCAAATGCAGTGAAAACTATTTATCTTTTCATGATTAAAAACAGTAAGGATTCACATTTTCCTGAGCAGATGGATTCCCTTTACCATTAAATGAAGTCTGAAATACTAAGACAAATATTACAATGTGATATAATTGTCTTTTAACTCAGACATGTCAGATCTCAATTGTTGCAATCTTCATATGTGTCAGGTTGTGCACCAGACACAAACTCCCATGGCTTTCAGATGATGACAATTTGTGAATTTGATTATGGAGGTTTGTCATCGTAGTTGTTTTTCTCTGATATCATATTTACAAACGAGTAAGGTCAGAAATTTTAGTTCTTAATGGTATCTATAATAATCGATATAGCTATCTTGTCTTAAAATGGTCTTCTAGTTATCTTGTCTTAAAATGGTTTTCAAACACGCTTAAATACATATCGAAAGGTCACGTTTTGAGGTTTGAGGTTGTGCAAAATGTTTTAACAGAATAATGTATTGCTTGCACTAAATGTATGTGCTTTTATGTGTATATTAACAACGCCTATTGCTAATTATAACCTGACAGAATATTAATGTTACAAGTATTTTTGGAGTAAATATCACTGACTTGAATAAAAACGATGAGTTGCATTTACTAAACTTTACGTAAAGTGTTTGAAGCTTGACTTTATTTAGTTTACCGTATTTACGCGTGATGGTGTTCTCTAAAACATTTTGATAACATCATAACATAAACAAGTTACATACATGTACATGTAAGTAGGGCTTCGTCTGATGTCATGACAACTGGTTTCCTGGTTTTTAATATTATGAAGTTGAATTACTTTAGAACAAATAAAGCGTGGCTTTGTTTATTGATCGTTGTAATTACCAGTATATCTTCGCAATTACCTGAAACGTATAACCGTAAATTTGGCGTAATCGTGATGATTATATAATTTGTTAATGAGAAAGCAAGAGCACCCTTAAGGGTACGAGGAATCCACATGCTCAGGAAAATGTGAATCCTAACTATTTTTCAATCATGAAAAGATAAATAGTTTTCACTGTCTTTGCGGGGACTCGAACCATGGATTATGGCGGGGGTTAGTCATGCATTACGAAGCGAGAGATCTACCGCTGAGCTATCAAGGCAGCGTTGAGATGGTGAACTAAAATCTAAAACATAAACATTAGAATGCCGTATTTTTCTTTTGTTTACATAAAAATTGCAATTTTTGCCTCATTGGAATGCTCAATTTGTAAGTAAATTATGCGAATGCGTATATCAGACAAAATGTAGATAATGTAGATACTAAAATTAGGCTATTCACAGCTCAAACAGGGCGAACTCAGAGTCATAATTCACGCTCGGTTTTTTCGGGCAAAACAACGCGGGTTTGTTACATTATCATTCAAAATCAACACAACACATTTATTAAATATTATTTGTAATTCAATAAAAAGTATCAAACCTACAATCTGTCAAAATTTGAAAACAGGCGAATCGTTCGAACATCATAAAATTTTAAGGTTTCGGCGAAAAAGGTGTAAATTTTTCGAAGTAGTTTATTGACGTCATTTTGACCTTGATACTGGACGTGAAATCACTATTAAAGTCTCATGTATAAACTAGAGACTCTATTACATATGTACGGCAAAAATTGTATTATTCTGATATGTGTAAGTAGGTAAAAAGTTGCAGTAAAGATGCCGTTGGCAAAAATGGCACCCATTTAGGGACTGTAGCCTTAACACAACAAAATTAACTCAATTTGGCATTATTAAAAGTGATTAATTTCAAGGTCAGATTTATGTCTAAATGATTTTTTCATTATGATGACATTTTCCTTTGATACTTTTTACGAGGAAATATGCTACAGTATTTCAAATCACATATATCGAAAGGTCTACCAGAGAGCAGGGCAAAATAGACACTACATGGCGTAAATAAATTATCACAAGCAATTACCTCAGGGATTAGAAAGTATGTTCCAGCAATCATATTACACAAACTGACTCTCCCAGCATCGATAACCCTGTTTCCATTTGTTATCCAACTTGCCTTGGCAAACAAGAACTCAAGTTCCAATACTTAAATCCCAAGGATGCGGAAATCTTTACATATACCGTATTTGTTACCCAGAGCAGTTGATGTCAAATACAATATCATTACATCAACTCAGGTATATATTTAAAGATACTCCTTATATATACATTATTATTGCCCACTTTTAGATAAGAGTTAAAAATAGGCATTCATATTAAGCTTAAGCTACATTACTAAATCGTAATATAAAACGCAAAGAATATATTGAACTTAAATTCAAGACGTCACGTAACTGTCAGTGCATGTTATTTAGGAATAAAGAGCAAATTCCACATTTCAAAAACTTCATAATAATTACCATAGTGCAACAGGCTGGCCAACATCTAATTACACTTAATTTGACGATTTAATTCCACTGTGAATTATCGCCCAGTTTGAATAATCATATAATATTTCCGATGACCAGAATTAAGGTAACTTTGGCACAGTGATATTAACATTGACGTTTTTTCGTAAGCCTTTTCAAAGTCTGACATTTCATGGCAAAGTGCGATGCATCATCGACAAGCTATCGGCACAAACCCGAATACCCCCAATTTTGTCTACATGCCGGAATAAAAACATTATATATCATCCATAGTC
>JXSR01S010005.1:67726-92092 GCA_000969725.1 Ophiothrix spiculata
ATGGTTTGACCCAAATCTCACTTTTGATTATCTGTACAGGGGTCAAACGTAGATTGTTTACGATAGTTTGACAAAATGTGGCAGGCCTAAACTACAACCAGGGCATGTTTTGGTGATTATGAGCTCCCAAGAATTACTGACAAACATTGTAAATGGATTTATATTTGTACTGTTACCTCTGAAACCTGTGCTTGGGAATACTATTTTGGATTTTTACTAAATTCTAGGACTAGATACATTGCTGATGGTGAGTCCAATTTACGCGTGCTACATAATGTAGTGCACATGTTTATTATACAGTGCAGTGGTGATGGTGCTTTTCTCTGAATCTGAGAGTTTCGCTCGCTAGTAATTTCAGTTTGTGTAATTTTGATGTCAACCGTAAAGAATAACGTTCAATGAGAAAAAAAATAATACAGAAATATTGTATACACTTTGAAAAATACCACACCATCATTTGACATATAAATAATATCAATTGTATCGTTCTCTATTTCCATTTAGAATAAAATGTACCACCCGAAAATCTAATTACATACAGATTTGGCGCTTTATTTACTTTTCATTGTAACAACCGAACTTGAACATGATACAACAGCATTGCTATTACATTACCAACAGGTGCCTCCCCGGATCATCCTTGATAAATATTGCACGAATTTAATTAAGTTTCAAATTACCCATTTGGGAATTAAAAGGATTGTGAAGGATTTTAATGCACTATTCCATATTAAGCTATAGAGTCACACTAGTCTAACACGTTTATTGGTAACAAAGAAAAACATTTTTGTATATAAATAAGAAGAAACATTGTCTTTTGAACTATGCTTTATTTTGTAGTATTGGAGTCAAAATGACCTAATCATTTTATGAGACGGAGTTTAATTTTCACACTCCCCACATCAAATACGGACGTTTACAGAAACAAAATACCAAGACCATGATTTAAACACATTAAGGTTATTTTTAATCTTTCAATATGTTACCCGTCAAAATTTGTATATATGTTTATTGCAGTATTCTTCAACTTTCGCGCCACAATTTGATTGACAGGTTCAATATAAGCAAACCAATGTGGAATGCAGGGAATGCAGGTATCTGTAATTTGCATAATAGATCCACTTGAAGAGAGTTTGAATATTATACCAAATTTGGTTCAATATAAAGTGTGATTCTACACGATTAGTTAAAAAATAAGATTGCACATTGAAATATCCAAAAAATTTGTATAAATTTTGTTGAATTTTGAATAAATGCGTTTTTGACATAGATATCTACTTTTTAAATAACTCAAAAACTAATCATGCTGTAACCCCAAACAAAATTTTACGAGTATCTAGAAGAGGATTGTTATGTAATTTGAGTCAAGTTTCGTTTCGTCAAATACTTTAGTTTTTGTACGCGGTCATTTTTCTACATGTAACTATTTTTTGGGACACCGGGTACATGAGATCTTCTGATTAAAAAGAGTATTTTCGCAAAAATAATGGGGTTTTTTTTAAGAGAAGGTTTGATTGCTTGCAATGGCTTATTTATTTATTTACTAGTGTCACACTGTTAGATCTTTCTTCTAATTAAAGCATCTTTTTAGATAAATTTGCACTTTCCTACAAACTCTCCTTAAATCATCACATTACAGTTCATTCAGTTTAAGAGTTAAATACTTCCAGCTGTAAAATTATAGTGGTTCTCTTTCATGTATAGTAACATCAGCCTACCCAATTCTATGAATCAATGATGAAAAAACCTAACAATATCATTTCCTTGTTCAAAACTAGCTTACACAATATCCTTTCCTTGTTCAAAACTAGCTTACATGGTAGTCGGGGAATATCATTTTAGCTATATCTATACTTTT
Organism: Ophiothrix spiculata; assembly: GCA_000969725.1. Classification (NCBI taxonomy): domain Eukaryota; kingdom Metazoa; phylum Echinodermata; class Ophiuroidea; order Amphilepidida; family Ophiotrichidae; genus Ophiothrix; species Ophiothrix spiculata. The sequence continues at coordinate 69,585 of JXSR01S010005.1, forward strand.
TTCTTATTGTAAAGACAAAAAGAAATTAAAGGATACACATTTCATATTTTATCAGATTAATTACTGATTTTGTACTCAAAACTATTGACGCTATTATATTTTCGCTTAAGTTATTTTGGGAGTGATATTTTTATGCTTTCGAAATTATAGCGTCATAATTCATTGAAAAATTAAGATGTTTTACCACAGATTCAATGATTTGAATTGTTACACCTCATGACTGTAATTAATCTGAAAGAAATGTGCTATTAATAGAAATCTTTAAAAAATGTATTTTTGTTAGTTCGTTTGTGATGTACCACAAAACGGTTACATGTAGAAAAATGATGGTTTAAAAAAAGTATAGCTTTTGGAGAATTCGCAATTTTGATGGTTAACTCTGCTAAATGATTGCAAAATGTTAATATCACAGCTTTATTGTTTTTAAATTACTGACAAAGATAGAAATCATATGTCAGAAACGGGTTTTTTTTTTCAAAATCAACAACATCGTAAGCATGTTCTTTTGACGTAGTTTTATTCCTTATCCAATTCCATGTGAACTTAACATCGACAGGCCCAAAGTTAGGATGCATTATACCATAGTATAGAGTAAGGGTCTCTTCTTTTCACTGAAACCAAAATCATGAAATTCCGATAAGGTGTTACGTAATTATGACGTCATTACTTCTTGTCCAAAAATTGCTATCAGATTTGTATCCGACTTTTGCTAATAAATAAAGAAAATTATAATTCAAGCATGTCTGGTAAGTCTAAGCGTCATATCAGATGTGCTTTTTCTCCTTCAGAATATGCTTAGTTCGCGCCACAATTGGATTGACAGGTCCAATATAAACAACTCATTCTAAAATGCTTGGAATACAGGTATCTCTGATTTGCATAATAGATATACTGGAACAGATCACATTTATTATTCATTAAAATTGTACCAAATTTGGTTCAATATAAAGTCTGATTCTACGCGATTGTTTCAAAAATTAATGAGGGTAAGGTAAACTGATAATAGTAGTTGATTCATATACAGCTACTATTACCAGTTTACCTAACCCTCATTCACTTGTTTAATTTTAATTTGTTTTTTGTTTTTTACAGTTCTAATGGACAAATTGAGGACCCTAGAACCAGAGGGGGGTTAAGTCACATTGAGTACAAACTGAGAAAATGGCACAAACATCATATCATTTGAGTTGTCTTGAATGGTATTGCTGTATCTTGCAGTGACTCTTACACATGCTCTGATCATCAAATTACTACACAACTTGTACAGAATGTAGAAATGAGAATTCTGTAGCAGGAAATTGAAACACCTCAATTTTCAAGATTTTATGACTTAACCCCGTTTTAGTTCTAGGGTCCTCAATTATTCGCCCTACACCACCAATATTTTCGTTCGTATTTTTCATCAACAGGAGGTGATAAATATTTCAGCCGTTTTGAGACCATCTTGATCTGTATATTTTTATTTATCTCAAGGGTCTCAAGGTCTGTCTTCGAACTTTGAATGGTCTTCGATATTGCGTGACATATTTATTTAACTAAATCTAAAATTGTATGTTGTCTAATATATATTCTTATAAAACATTTTAAACTAATTTCATAAAAGATTTTATTATATCTGTACCGCAGGAACACAAATACCTCATATCAGTCGCACACAATAAACACTATCTAACAATTAATTGCATATATAAAAAAACAGTCGATTTTAACACTATTTTTTTGCATTTACATGTTGAGCCAAAACTAGGAAAAACGACTGCAACTCGACTCAAAGGCTACAAAACACCAGGCAATGAATAACGGAAACAGACTGTGTAATTTACTAGAGGGCATTAATCAATTACACTAAATTGCATGTATTCACGGCGGAATCTGATACAAATAAATAGAAAAAATATCAAACGGAAATATCTTCTAAAACTGATTAGTCCGAAAAGACACATTTATATGTTTTGCGTGCTTAATGATAATATCTCTTAACCCGAGTTTAGTTTGCGTTCTTAAGAGGAAACCCCGTTTATACTGAGCATGCTTTACATATCTTCTGAGTAACATGACAGGCTTATGAAAGGATGGACCCCTACGAATTGAAATAATATGAAACTCAACTACAGCTATATGTATGTATGTTAGAGTTTGCATATAAAAATTAAAGAAAAGTGTGAATGTTGAATTATTAGTGCTACCTAATTGTATAATATTTAACATGTTGGGTTTCATCTTCATTTGCATGAAAATTATGTTAAATTTTAATAAACATATTTCGTTGATTTGTTGCACTCTGACCAAATTATAAGCAGGTGTATGTTTTGAGCAACTGCAGCCATAATTTATTCATTTTTTTCTGATTTTCCATTTCTTTGATAAATATCAACGATATAAAAGATTTTATGGGTTATTAGCAGTTTGATGATGGCTTTCAAGATAGAGTTTACCTTATTTATACATAAGCGTTGATCTTAGGTTTGCATTTCCAGTTCAATTCAGAATGACCATCTGCAGATTTAATTAGGAGAGAATGGGTGCAAAAGTTTATTTCAATGTTTCAGCAAAGATCAGCAAAGTCAAAATCAATGTGTCAATGCATTTTAAAGTGTAGTTGTAAATGCCGATCGCATTATTATTTTATTTGCTAGAAACATCCATTTTTTGTCTGCACGAACATTTTCCAACATTATTTAAGCTTAAAGGGGGCAATATCTTGAACATGAATATGGTGTTATACATTTGTACATATAATCTAATATTTCCTTAGTCAATATGGTCAATATTAGTGTGTTTATTTTTGGTTCCGATACTTTAGTCGCATTTTGATTGGGGGTGGTGAATAAACATTATCTCCAGTTTAGTCTTCTTTTATCTTTGTTTGTTTTTTCATTTTTTTTCTATCAAAATATGTGCAATAAGGCAATTATGTAAGAAATGGTCGTTATATGATTATGGTACAATACTGGTGTTAAGATGCATAAAAACGTGCGGATTGTACAAATTGAAAACGCCCCTTAAAATATAAAATTATGTGTTAAGGTCATTGACATGTCGTGTTGAATAATCATGAACATCAGAGCGTTTTGTGAAGTATTCCTTAAGAGCTACAGGAAGCTCACCAATCACAAATGTGTACATAAACACTCCAAGTTCCAATGTACATATATTTACATATCGTTAATTGTGAGAAGATTACTGTTGGCAAATAATGGTCCAGTGTGACTTCAGTAATGATTCTTAGAAATAGTCCTTATGGCCCATTTTTGGAGCTAGTTTACCGAGATATAAGTTACACGTGTTTCCCCATATGAGTATACCAACATTTAATTAAAGAGTAGTACAATGTATGCAAAATACGGGCTGAGATCGAAAAAAATTTGTTCATAACACCAATATTACGCGAAATAGTTTTTGAAATGCAATCAATATGATTTTTCCAGGTAAGACACTCATCAATTAATAAACCAAGATATTTTGTACATTTTACTTTTTTCAGAAGAGTATCATCTAACATAACGGTTAAAGAATATATTAAATACGGTATCAGAGCAACAGTCCTTGACAAAATTGAGTACAATGTTATTACAACATTCCTGAGGTGCACAGTATTTTAGTATAATTCTAGTACAACCTTTTGTATTAGAATTACATGTATGCTAAAAGTATACTAGAATGTTTTTTTTTAATGTGCACCTCAGGAATGTTGTACTAAACTTTTACTCATGCAAGTTGTGTGTTTAAACAAGTTAGTCAGCTTTTACTATGATAATAATAATGCATTATTTTAATCTCAAGTTCATTAGTAAACCTCCGTTAGATATGCTAAATGAGGTATCCACTATGAAGGGATGTTTGTGTTATTTATTATTGTGCTTTATAACATACATTTCGAATTTTTTTAAAAATGTCAAAATACTTGTGCGAAATAGTCCATGTTGATCTGGAAGTGATTGTACCTGTCAAAATGGGCTTGATCTTGTTATCTCATCACTTGTCTCTTAGCCTTGTTACATTATGCTGCATTGTGTTCTTCAAGCTTGAGAAGCTAATAATATTGGCAATAAGATCCCACTAGCCTCGAGATAAAATTTGAAATGTTCAATGTAATAAGATGGTTTAGAGGAAAGGGATATACAAACAGTGTTTAAAATGGTATCAATATGTTGTACAGATGCAAAAAATACTTTGGTTTAACTAAAGTAAAAATATTCATATATATTCCCATTATTCGCAGGTTGATAATATAGTGAATTCAATAGGTAGAGTTACATCAGTTAATTACGAGAAAGTGTCGTCTACCGATACCTGAAAGACAAATCTTTTCAAAAACTTATATACAATTAAAAGGTAATGGGCTGTAGAATTGTTGGACTGTCTGTAAATAAGCTATACGGGGCTTTATTTTCCGCTGTATTTAACATCTAAATGTAATGGACACAATTTGTAAAAGAAACATTTCTCTATGTTAGTTGTATCTTCTGTTGAAATGATGACATCGAGCACGTCTGTTACGCCTGCCTCAGGGTTAGCATCACCAATGAATGGCGGAAACACACTGTGTGATTTACCCAAGGGCAATAATCGATAACATTAAATTGAATGTATTTATGACGACGTCTAATGCAACTCCTCCTGTCCTGTAGGTAGAATATCATTCAAAGAACACGATATTTTTTTTCTTTTCTTTTGATATCTTAAATGAAGAAAAAAACAACTAAAAGTAATAAATAATTTCTTGGACAGGTATGACAATAGTGTAACAATTAGGTTATGACCACAAACTGTTTGCTGGCATGAACGTTTCACAACTGTTTGATCACAGGTTGACAGGTAGACAAAGAGTTAGCAGACAAAGCATTAGCAGCCAACTGAAGTTAGCGGTGTTTCATGAATATGGGCCCAGGATAAATACAATTCCTAGAACGAAAAGTTTTAAGACCTGATGGTCCTTTCAAGATCAATGATCTATTACACATTCGTACAAAATCATTCATGCGGAAAGACTCCTTAGGTATTGAAATCTTTTGTTCCCGGGATTGTTGAAATGCATATCTATGTTGCTCTCAACCCTCGAAATGGTAAAGCATAGATTTTAGGGTAAAAAGAAATTAAAGAATGTTCAATTTTGAAGCAAGTTACAAATTAAAAACAAAATTGATCACAGAGAAGCATTGTTTATTGATATTTAAAAGTATTTTGAGAAATTGGAAAGATAATGTCAATATAGATATAAACCAATTCACACGCTTCGGGGAATTAGAAGCTTCTTTGCGACACCATTAGAGGGTATGATATGAAATTTCAAGGGTATTAGTTGGGAGAAATGTGTAGTTATTGTTGAATTGATGTAATCTAATATTTAAAAAGATGTGGGACTGAAAACAAATGCTAATATCGCTTTATTTGAATTGTTGTTACATTTTGATCAAATCAGTTATCAAACTAAGATATTTTATAATCATCAATAGACGAAGTATTTGAATTCTATAATTTGAGAATTACAATATTAACCAGCATGTTTACACAAAGAAAACTGCTGTTTAATATTTACCTAAGATTTGGTTGTTTCTTTTTCTTTTTTTTTTCTTTTTTTTATATAAACCAATTAAATACAAATAGTAGTATAGGAATAAATCCGTCTAGTTTTCATTATGATATTTGAAATTCAGCGTTTGATGAATCAATGAATCTGTTCACTTCATCGAGCCACCTGTTCAATATCAATGATGACATCCCTGCTGAACAGGATATGATGTATAAGAACCAGAAGTCACTCTCACAAATTGATGGTCACGTTCGTTTAGGCAGAAGATGGGAAACTCTCTCTATATAAAATCAGTTTCATAGCAAATAAATGGTATTCGATCAAAAATCAAGAGAATTATTGTGTCCGGGTATTTTGTATGGTTAGTTTGATAAATGTTCAATTAAATACGATTCGTTTGAGAAAGTCACTATGATCGCTAGTCAAGAAGCATATCCATTTTTCTAGACCAATCTGTATGATTTATACTAGGTTCTAAAATGATTGATAAGATTTATCAGAAACGTGTGCTTTGTTGTAAATCATTGATTTAAATGGTAAGATACAATATGATGATATTTTGTCTATATTTAACGATATATTAAGTTCGTATATATACTAAAATGACGAATTTCTTACCGCAAGGAATCTCGATGGGCTTTACAAAAAGGTCAATAAATCTACATGCGTAACATACAAGTTCTACAAGCACTTTCCAAAAGTATAATATATATTACAAATACAATACAAAATAAATGACCACATGTGGAAAACCATTAGCCTAGCATCAGGATTGATACCCTAAAAACTTATGTTCAGTACAAGTTAAGATTATGAAACAAAAAATATTCAAGGCAAAATTACCTTAGGCGAAGTACCGGCAGTCTGCCCTAAGAGCGATGAATACCTTGAGAGCTTACATAGATAAAGATGATTAAATAAAATAACGAGATATACCATGGAAACAAATACAACTAATAACTAAAACATGTATCATGATTATACGTATCCGTGTTTGTCATTTAAACATAACATATAACACCTATTTAATTTTTTGAAGTTGAAATTATAATATTGTATTAACCTAGTGATGGTATATTCATTTTTAGAGCGATTATACAAATTGATCTATAAAGATAAATGTATCACATAAAAATTGTTTGTATCTAAATCTGTTTCTAAGTGTGTTTTTTCTTTTTCTCTGAATAGTATTGCAAACATCCGAACATCTATACGGTACGGTAAAACGTTTTCAATTGATATTAGAAAGTGTTTGAACTAAGGATATTTAGCTAGAAGGTTTTTGCATCTAGTTTTGTGTTGAATTTAATGGTTGATTTGCACATAAACACCTGCTGCTTCTCAGTAATTGAATCGACTTATTTAACACTCTTTGCTTTATGGTCACACAAGGACAAAAAGGTATTAAATTAGAAAGAAAACTTAAGAGGACAAATTATAGAAGTTAGAAATAACTTGACTAATTGCTATTGCAAAAGGACTAGGTTATAAATAAGTGACTTTTAGGTACATTATAGTTTACAATTAATTAACTTGTATACGTCGAAAATTAATCCATTTTTTTTTATTCACGTGACGATTTGCTAACTGTAAGTCACTGAATTACATGGACGGTTATATTGCTTCCTAAACCCGAGTTTATTACGATATCTATAGACATTCCTGATACTAGTATTCCACATATTAAAAATATTGGATTGATCAGATCAAAGGTAAAAAACCAATATCCAATACCGTCAGTCAAAACCACTCGCGATAAGGACGGGATGGAGAGCCACTGAAAATTATGAGGAAACTATTTTCTTGTGTTTGGAAATAAAGGTTTAAATCTACCAAACTTCCAGGTGTATACGAACCTGTTACATGTAGGTCAAAGGTCAAAAAGATAAATACCAAATACATTCAGTCACCACCACCCGCTGATGAAAGCTGGAGAGTCAGCTGAAAATTACAAGATAATTATTTTCTTGTGTGTGGCAAAAAGGATCAAATGTATAAAAAGGTTGCATTGAACTTAGTTTATATGTTTAAAACATATCTTTAGCATTCATTACTGGAAAATACTGGAAAATTATGCCATGAATCTATTAATGTTGGGTATTTAAGTCAAAGTTACAAAAAGCGTTGACAACGATTAAAATGACTTTAAATGACTTGTAAATCTTATTAAAACTAGCTACTTCATGATTGTATCATTGTAACTGTCATTTAAAATGCAGTGGTATAGCGCAGCATGTGTTACGATCTCACCATAACTAGGCCTGAGCGATGTAATCTAATACTTCTATTAATGATCAATTTGTATGATAAATGAAAAAAATACCAAGACAAAAGCTGCTGTTTGAATAATCTCCAATTATAATTTCATTTCAATTCGTTCTATTGTGCTTTTAAATAGATATTTGAAAGGGTAAATATGTGTGCTTTTAAATACCAACGCAAACACGATATATTGATGATTCTAAAGTAAATATCACTTTTAAGTGACCATCTGACTTCACCTTAGGGTCAATTGATAGTTCAATCACCACATTCAGGAGTATTTGGTGAAAATCTTTGGTGATTTACAACACCAAGCATCCGTTATTGATTAAAAGATGCATTGGAATTATATATTAGATTATAAGATAACAAAGACCTTTTGCACAAAATATTTGGTAGCTCAAAAAGAACTATAATTTGACCTTATATTTGTGAATCATTGTCACTGTAATCATTTTATCGGTGAAGTTAATTTTTGACAAATCATAGCTGCTCTCGGGAATAAACGTTTCAACCTCTTAATTAACATGTTTTTACACAGTTGTTCATAAAGTTGGAATAAAAATATTTTACCACTTTTTTATGTAAAGGTCAATTTATGATGAAAATATATGAAAATTTATGTTGCTTTTGGTCAGATTTGATCTTGTTGGGTGTAAAATGGAACTCTGAATGTGATCAATTGTATCATGTACTGGTAAGGGGCAACAACAAAAATGGGCCATAAACGTGAATTTTAGTTCAAATTTGATTTGACCCCACCATGGTCAAGGTCTTGGTTAAGGTCACTTCTCTACTCAAGTTGAATGGTCTTATGGAATGTTTATCAGTAGTAGACTGATGAGCATGTGATTAATGTCTTGGTCACGCTTGACTGCTTGAAGAGAATGCTTGGAAGCAAAGCACAAAATGATCCTTCAACGCCCCTCAATTTACCACAGTAGGGTTGTATGTGACATCTGCAAAACATTTTAAGATGTCATATGCAATCAACCAATAAATACAAACCAAACACAGTATTACGCCGAGTCTTGACTCAATAGTTATAGCATGATGTAAAATAATTTCAAGTCAATTTGTTCATGGAAAAATAAAACATTATTTCTTTGGTATTTTCCTGAAAGCAAAAAGGAATTTGTTTCAACATAATAAAAATAATTAAAATATAGCATTAAACAAACCGTTTCTAGTTATTAACCTGGTGCCCTGTGTACTGGAAAGCAAAATTTCTAGAATGGTTCACTATCCACACTTAATGACGTTACACATATGTGATGGCTCACCCCGAAAAGGCGGACTTTTGAAGATGATATCAATTTTGATTTTATCATTTCATCTGTTACAGCATTTTACAAGCTTTAAAATGACATTTTACTTGTTGAAATTGATCAAGGTGATCAAATTTTACAACGGAAAATCTGCTGGAAATTCTTATTTGTTTTCATCAGTTTCTTGAAAAGTGTTCTGTCGCAAAGTCCCCTTTTTCGGGGTGAGTCATCACATATGAGGAGAACATCTACCTTTAGACCTACCTAAGATTCGACCCCGGGATCTTTGGACTAAGAGTCTAATGTCATACCTATGTTCGTCATAGCATTATGTATGAGGGAAAAACAGAATTTTACTACGTCGGTGTTAAATTTACACTTTCTTATAAAGTAATTCAAGAGATGAGTTGCATTTTGCCATAGGTCCAAAATTGGTGGCCTATTTTTGGCAATATTTCAAAAAGTAAGGTGAAAATAAAAAAATTTGAGAAATGCGTTCCTAGTAGACATGTGTTTCTAGATTAAAAAGCATGAGAGGTCTAACTTTTTTTTCCAAAATTTAGTTAGGTTGTTTACAAATTAATGGTCCAAGAACAAGGGTTTTTTGGACCTTGGACCGAAATATACATTTTGACCTAACCATCATCTTCTACATGAAAATCCACATCTAGAAATGTATACTTTTATATAAATATACTTATCGGGTGCTGTGTTACAAAGCGTATAATATATCAGAAAATGAGGGGTTAACTGTGCCCTTAAATCACGTTCCCATCATGGTGCTATTTGCAACATGGTGGTTCATTCTATAGCCCAATTAGTATACTCCATTTTTTATACCATCTCTGGAACCGTTTTCGAGAAACCTTACGCGCCGCGATGACATATCGTCAAAATTCACTTTTGAGATATCGGCAATTTAGTATAGAAACACTGTTTTAAGTTTTTTGTATATTTTATGAACACTGTTTTGCTCTTATTGTAATTATACAATTTTGAATTTTCACTAATAATTTGGAAACTTAGAGATCAACAGCCAAATTAGTTTTCGAGATATAGAGTTTTAAAGCCGAAAAAAAGGTTAAATATCGCAGCTTGAAAAATACAATAAAATACGTAAGAAATAAAACAATAAATTTCACTCGTGAAATTACATTTTCGACCATAACTTTTGAACGAAAGCTCCGATTGTTGTCAAACAAAAAGCAAACGAAAAGTAATTTTGTCCTAAACTATAATTTGTAAGTTTTATTTTAGCCCTTTCAAACCCATAACCCCCCCCCCCCCCCCCTTTAAGAGTGAGCAGCTTTGATATTTTATTAAAATGTATACCTGTTCGCTTTAAATTGAATTCTATGTTTGTATTCTTAAAACACACTAAATTAATATGTATTTTTTACAAAGAGTGAAACATAAGTCTAAAAAAGTGAATTTTCACTACTTTTGAGTGAAGATGAAAACAATTTCACTAGAAAAGAGAAGAATTTCACTAATTTCGAGTGAAACGACAATCAGTCCTAGAAAGAGTGTCACGTTCACGCTGCGTTTTTTTATAGTATACAGGATGATACACTTCTGGGTTCTGTAAGAAGAAAAATCAACAAAATGTATGTATGTATAGTCCTAACGGAGATACAGGCAAGTTGGATTATGTGCCAGAAGTGATATTACCGGATCCATTTTCCTATATTTCAAAAAATTATTTTCAGCCAATCCATTACATACTTCCTATAAATCGCATCGCAGGTATTTAAGTACCTTATTAAATCTAATCGGGCTCACTGAAAACTTTTTTTCAATTGATTGCACAGAACAATATCAGTTTTTCCCAACATGTTGAACCAGGCCGAAGAAATGTGACTGCAACGCAATCTTGAGGCTAGGAAATACAAGGCAATGAATAACGGAAAAAAACTGTGTGATTTACCCCAAAGGCATCACTGCAATTGCATGTATTCATGACGGAATCTGATACAAATAAAAGAAACATATCGAACGGGAATATCATTTGAAATCTACTTAATCTGAAAAAATGCATTGTTTTGCCTGCTTAATGATAATATATATTTTATCCATGTTCTGTTTACATCCTGGTTTACGTGTTGTATTAGAAATATCATGATTCTATACCCAACACTTTTTCGAAATTTATTTTTATTTTAGTATAAAGATTACTATTTTTACGTAGCTAAGTATATACATCCTCTCCATTTTTTTTAATGTGTTTGAGTGACTATCAATTAGATTGCTGTATTCTTAACATCTTTGCCAATTGTTTTTAAAAAAGTCAAACACAACGATATCTCAAAACTACGAAGCTTTTTTTGTATCATTTCGGGTTGCGACTTGCGGGGTGAAATGTCGAGTGGCGACCCGAAATTTCGACTTGCGACCCGAATTTTCGACATAGGTAACACGAAATTTCGCCATACGTGTCACGAAATTTCGCCTTAACGTATGGCAAAACTTCGTGATAGAATATATCGAAATCTCGCCCTTCAGAAATTAGTTTCGCGAACCGCTCAGCACTAAATAGGTACCCCTTTCCTGTAGTTTGAATTACAACCCTAAGCTTAACTTGAAAACATTTTATGTTGATAAACTTGTACCAATACAAGTAAGCTTCCCAAGATATCGGGATAAACAAACAAATCATGCGTATGCGTGATCAAATCCTTGCAAATCATGTCAGGATAAAATTAAGCAGAATGTACTATTGAAATCATTCTGATTGACGTGTTTCTAATGAAAACAATCGCTAAATACAGTATGCCTCCAATATTACGTCAGTCAGCTATTGAGATGGACAATATCGTGAAAAAGTGTGATTATTGCGAAATTTCGTCGTTGTCAAATTTCGGGTTGCGACCCGAAATTTCGCCTTACAAAAAGGCCAAAACTTCGCATTATGAGTTTATAACCCGAAATTTTGCTATAAATATGTCGAAATTTCGACCCGCAAGTCGCAACCCGAAATGATATAAATAAAGCTTCGTACTAAACTGTTCACAAGAGTAACATTTAAAACCAATATTCCTGTCGTTTCAATGGCTACGGTCACACATGACCAATTTTATTTATTTATTTCTATTTCACAATATCAAATCAACATCGTGATCAATTATGAATATTATCTATCTTCATAGTCACCTCACCGTGCCTTCCTCGCCTTAAAGCAATACTATAATATTTTGATCAAAAATGGTTTATAATAAAAACAGCATAAAATGGAGGAATGTGATTATCTAAAAGCGTTGTCAATAGTATTTTGTGAAAAAAAAATGTTTTGCCATCAAAAAATGGATAAAAAGCAAATGCATGCTTTCCTATACTAATATACATGGAATTAAATTCGAGATCCCGAAATTAATTCAACAAATGACCATAACAGAAAAAGTAAGCATGTTTGAGCCAAATCGTTTGGAGGGTATTCATATCTACCAAAAACAAACCCAATTAGCTCTGGGTGACAGGGGGCGCTTTATTTTGAACACTTTATAGTATTACTTTAATAACGACAGAATGGGTGTCTTAGATATTCGTAAATATAAATATTAATTACACATTTCGTTAAAAAAGGAAAATCAACCGTCATTATGCAGTCATTTAAGATGATTCAAATTGACTTCCATAGTTTTGAATGGCAGTAAAAAAAAAGGTGGTTACGTTATTCTTACGCTCGAATCAGATCAGATATGTGTGTTTGAACATCTTGAACAATTTTGATAAGCTTGTAAGTGGACAAAATGGAGTTGTTACGTAAATTATAATCTTTTTCGTTAATCTATAAGGGACTTTTATCATTTATACAGATAGTGTACGTTTTATGAATAACGATACTCTCGACCACTATATGTCACTAAATTGGGTTTGAGTGGGCGTGTGTTGGGAAGCGGGTTGTTTTGTGTATTTTTTAAAATTGACAACTTTTCGTTTCCGTTCAATTACTACTGCAGACAGCACCACCATTTATCTATGTATTTTCTATCAATCAAATGTGCAACCAGTATCAATGGCATAATTAAAATAGACGTCGTGTGTCTTATCAATATTATAGCTAGGTTGCGCAAACTGTCGTTCGGTTAAACCGAACGTAAATTCTATTGTTATTCATGAGTTACCCATGCGAATATTCATAAATAACAAAAGATTATGAGGCTGTTTTCCGTTCGGTTTGACCGAACGACAGTTTGCGCAACCTAGCTATTCAAAAACATAATCCCTTATACTCAAACCCAATTTAGTGACATATAGTGGTCGAGAGTATCGTTATTCATAAAACGTACAATTATCTGTATAAATGATAAAAGTCCCTTATAGATTAACGAAAAAGATTATAATTTCCATTTCAAACGAGCCGTAAATGCAAATGCAGCAAACTTCATTTTGCGCTAAGGGTGAAAATACATGTCAAGGTCGTAATTTACCGCAACTGATTTTCAACAGATTCACAATCCATGTGCTTACTTAAAAAAAGGTAGAAAGAACCCTGTTGAAATATTAAAGCATCTTGCAGGACCAGTCTTTTTGAATATTGGTATCCAAATAATTCTCAGATTTTTTCAAATTACTTATGTGAGATTTTACGGCTAGGATATGTTGCGTTTTTCATGTTTTTGAGATGTAAATGAAAATGTATTGCATTATGGTAACCATTACTTATGTACACAACATGGTATTATAAGCAACTGCGATATATTAAGTTGCTTTATAACTCAGAATGGTTTGACCGATTCAACTGATATTTGAAACTGAAATCCATTTGTTTTGTTTTAATATTTTGTATTAAATGAAAATCATTTTGTTTTGTATTAATATGACCAATTAAGTAAAGTTCAACGCAATTATCGAACAAATTTTGTAGTAATTGACAGTCACAATATGATTTCGCTTGCTATAGAAGCATCTATGATTATCGATATGCTTATAATACTAGTGTTTAGAATTTAAAAGATAAGTTAATGTAATCTCATTTTGCAATGTGTTTAGATAAATATCATTGGACAATAAAAAACATGGTGCATCACTTATACTCTAAATAATTCTGGGTATGTGAAATGTCGGATTTAAATGTTGGTACATAATGCAATGTTATACGTCTCAGTTCCATTTGAAACTAAATATGTTTCCAATATTGTTAACACTTCACTGCATAAGGTACCCCACATTTCCATTAGTGCATAAGTGGGGGTTCTATGGTACCCTCTTATAAAAACCACTTTCCTGCCCGCAATTTTAATAATTTTTCTACTATATACAGGTACACTATTGACAACCATATTTCAGAGAAAAAAATATGAAAGATACATGCCGTTTCAAAATGGCGGTCAGATAACCGATTTTCGTTTCGGACATCTCGATTTTGGCCTACATTTGAAAAACCCACTTCCCGAAGGAATTTTCCAATGAAATTTGGCTCAAATTAGGAAATCATGAATATATTGATATTGTTGAAATAACATTTGGGGAAAGTTTACTCCGGGCGGTTTTATTGGAAAATCATTTTTTTCGCACCCCAAAATGCTAATTTATTGCTAATTAGCTCGAAAACGACGCGGTCGATCTCGATGTTATTTTCGCCAAAAGAAGCGCAACTACTATTTAGGCAGTTACAAATATTAACAGCCCGAAATGTTGCGGCGTTAAAATACGAGAACCGAAAAACTAAATTTTGGGTACCATGGTACTCTCCGCCCCTTATGCAGTTGTAAATGTTTTGTGGGTGTCATAGTGAATATGATGGATTTGATTTGATTTTATTCAGGAATATAGCACATGTATACAAAACATACATTATACAAAATTAACTGAAAAATATTACATTACAATTACATACATCTTATAGAAAATAATACAGCACACAAGTCGACCATTCCTCGGGTAACCCAAAAAAGCCTCGCAGAAGCTTAATTCCATTGGGGCCCTTTTGGGTTACATCGGTTGCAAACAAAAGTGTAGTTTCTCGACACCTGGCAGACCCAAATCTCTTTTCAAATATATACCATTAAAGGTAGTGGACTTTGAAATGTGGATCTTCCATAATAAACTCTGTAGTTTTTCAGCTGTATCTATGAAGAATTTATCTAAATGCTATGGACACAATTCTGAAAGAAACATTCGTCCATATTACTTGCATCTTCTTTTGGAAATAATGACAGCGAGCTCGTCTGTAACGTATGCCTGGGGGTTATCATCACCAATGAATGGGGGAAACACACTATGTGATTTACCCCAGGGCAATAATCAATTACACTGAATAATATTCGTGACAAAGTATAATGCAACTCCTCCTTTCCTCTCCTGTAGGTAAAATGTCAATCCAAAATCACACATTTTTTTTTTCAAATCTTACTGAATTTTCAGGAAAATAATACAAAATAGTGCTTGAGCAGCTGCGACAGTTTGATATTTGACCAGTTATCTACTGATAACTGTTTCTGGATATACAAAGAAAGATGCGTTCTTTTTCTTTATATTATGATATCTAGGGGTTATGATCAAATGCGATTTTTAAACCTTGCAATGAAAGAATGAAATATTAAATCACAGATTTTAGCCTCCCCCCAAAAAAATAGATATAAAAAAAATAGATAAACTGTAAAGTTTAAAGCAAGTTACCCATTAGATTGAATATTCATTTGACTTTTATACGGTGAGGAAATTCATATCAATTATTAGGGGTATTTTAAGGTATTTTAAATAGTGCAAATATTAATTACAGAATGAGATACGATTCTGATGATATTAGGAACTGAAAGCTGCAGCGTGACACTATATTAGGGTATTTAAAATTTCTAGAGCATCAGTGAAGAAATGTGCTTAAAGTTTCAAGTTTTGTTTCAAATATGTCAAAAGGGGTAGGAGTTGAAAACAGACGCTCTTAATGTGTATTTGTAATGACTGATTTGTTAGCATATCAGTTTACAAGTTTAGTAGTTCTTTTTACACATATCAATGTATAAGATAATTGAGAACAAATATAGTTTGAAATGAAAAACAATAACCTTCATTTTACACAAAGTAGACTCTCTTATTAGGCACCTTATCAGATTTTAGTCCTTGGTTGTCATATTTAAATGGGCACAGAATCAACACAAATGATCTAATATCGTTATTTGAAGCAGAGAACACAGATTAAAAATATTTTTTTACTGTAATTCATAGCAATTGTTAGAGGCATTTTGAGATATTTTAGATAGTGCAAATAAGAATTACAGAATGAGATACGATTCTGAAGACATTAGGAGCTGAAAGCTGCAGCGTGACACTATATTAGGGTATTTAAAATTTCTAGAGCATTAGTGAAGAAATTTGCTTAAAGTTTCAAGTTTTGTTTCAAATATGTCAAAAGGGGTAGGAGTTGAAAACAGACGCTCTCATACAAATGGTAAGATGAAAACAATTTGTTATTTTTTCCTATATGGAATGGTGTTTGAAATTCAGCGTTAGATGAACCAATAAATCTGTTCAATGGTAATGATGAGATCACTGTTGAACAGGATATGATGTATAAGAGTTTATACGAAAAACACCACCCAGAAGTCACGTAGGTCAACTTTACGCCCTACCCACTGGCGTTGATCGGCTGTCAAAATTACCACTCTTGCAAATTGATAGTCACGTTCGCTTAGGCAGACGATAGGAAACTCTTGACAAAATCAGTTTCAAAGCAAATACATGGTAATCAATCAAAAATCAAGAGAATTATTGTCCGTGGTTAGTTTGATGACTATTCAATTAAATCAGTTCCGTTTGAGAAAGTCACTATCAATGTTAGTCAAGGGGCACGTCATTTTCTACTACAACAAATATAATACGGTAGCTCTTAGTTTCAAAAATGATTTATAAAACACAGTTGAAGTTTTTACTATAAGTTAACGTTCGTAAATTACAGTTGTGAGATTATATTTTTGCTACGGATTTTGATGTAATCTTTTCATATTAATAATGTGTTTTTGTCGCTTGTTAAAAAGACAATTCCTTTGAAAAATTATTTTACTGAAGAAAATTGAACTTTTTTACACTCTGCAATTCGCCGTAGTTGGGATACTTTCATTGGAGTATTTCTATATGATGTGCGTATTTCTTTATACAGATATATCCGTTTTCGTAATTTAAACAATTGTCATTTTATCTATATATTTAACTATATTGTCATTATAATATTGTATTAATGAAATACAGAAACAAAATATATCGAATAATTATACAAAATGATCTATTATTAAATATAATGTATTAAGTTTACATTAACCTGAAAATGTCTATGGAGTGTTTCTATCTGCAAAAATATAAATATTGTAGCCATAGTGTATATTTAATACTGCCAACATCTGAGCATTTGTATGGTATGGTACAACGTCCTCTGGGTAGTTGATACGAGAAATGTGTTTGAACTTGAGGTGTGCAGCTAGGCGGATATCAGGTTTTGTGTTGAATTTAACGGATGATTTGCACAGAAACACCTGCTGCTTCACCATAAATGAATCGACTTCTTTCAACATGTATTTGCCTTTTGGTCTTTATATACATAAATGCAAAAAGGAATTAAATGAGGAAGAAAATCTGAAAGGAGTTGGATAAGTTGGGGCTGATTGCTATTGACCAATACTGAAAATGGACTTGTTTCACACTTGTTACAGTTCCCAATTATGTATTAAATGTTGCTTGATTAATTTCATCTAAATTCAATCTTTTGTGCTTTCTTTTTCTCTCCTAATAAATTTTGTTAATAAACGCCAACACAATTTATTGATGATTCCAAAGTAAATATCACTTAGTGACTTCTTAGTTGACTTACGTGAGCCTTTGTCCCTCTAATGATTATTATCGCTGACGTTATTGTAAAGCAATTCTTGAGAGACAATGCTGTTGAAGCAGGTCACATCTTGTGCTTAGTCAGTTGGTTGGTATGCTTCCAGTGGGGAAAAACGGATAACATGTACCATTCGTGTGTTGCTTGCAATTTGTTGGTTATTGTTATAGGGAAGAATATTATTTTACAATTCAAACTACAATATCGCTGAAATTGGAATCTAAATAATTATTATTTTATACAGGGTGTCCCAATAAAAATGCATCACTTTTGTTTTTTAGATCATATCTTAGAAACCAATGAACAAAAATTAAAACTCTTTTCATAATAATAATTAGTATAGTTTAGTCTTCCATGGGTGAAATTTTGAGCAAAATCCGTTGAGCCATTCTTAAGAAAACTAGAATTTTGTAAGAAGACTCAATTTTAACCCATTCCAATGGGGTTTACCACAGTAACGCATATTTGCAACTACATTATCATCGATCTGACATGACCATGTCATCACAGTAGTAGGCCTGCTCTAAATGGAAAACTCATTTCATTCATGGATAAACACCTTTTCAGGAAAGCAACTACAAAACAACATCGACAACAATAGCAACAACAACAGAAAATTTAGAATTTGAATAAACCTGATTTAAACTTGAAAGCTTGTCTGATCGCACTCAACTCCCTTCATTGTCCGGGATTTAGAACGTCTCATTGGACAAGGAACACGATGGTAAGAACTCAAAGGCACCTGGAAACGGATTGTTGAAATGCGGAAGGCAGAGTTTCCTGAAACTTACTTAAAATTGTACAAAAATTACTCAACGCGAGCTATCAGACATTCCACCTTTCACGAGGAAGTGAATGACTGCTTTGTTATTTTGATTTGAATATGTTGACACTGCTCTTGTAAGGGGAGAGACAGTTATAAAGATTTTCTTTTTTATGTAAAAAAAAGCTTAAGACTTAGAAGATATAAAAATTTCTGTAATAGACTTTCCATTAAAGGCAATCTCTGCCTTGGTTTTTTTGAGAAACCATGAACTCGTTTTTTCTTTTTATTTAACGCTGCAAAACAGCAAAACCAACCCATTGAATTACGGTGCCACTTTCAGTGCTGATAAATATATCAAAATCGTGTTTCAGTGTCTATTCCATATTTTGTCATCTGTCTGCATTGCAAGTTTAAATTAAATTGATCAATAGTAACCAAAGATGTGCTTTATTAACATGATAAACATGAGTTACTGTTACTGTGGTAAACCCCATTGGAATGTAGTAAAATTGAGTCTTCTTACAAAATTCTAGTTTTCTCAAGAATGGCCCGACGGATATTACTCAAAATTTCACCGATGAAGGACTAAACTAAACTTATTATTATTATGAAAAAAGTTTTAATTTTTGTCAATTGGTTTCTGAGATATGATCTAAAACAAAAGTGATGCATTTTTTATTGGAACACCCTGTATTGATTACGTACGAGAATCACATTTGAAAAATGGTAACTTCTGAACATATTTTTAAAAAGTATAAAAATGATGATTGTCACAAAATTGCGAAAATAAACGGTTATACGGATTTCAAAAACGTATTGGGCTAACGCTTTTTTAATTTCCCACTTTTTACCAGCCATTTTTTGTTTCGAATTGCCCACTCACTTTTAATTATCTCCTTCTTTTTTCCTCTCGTTTCCTGGTAAATTCGCAAAGACTTCATGTATTTAGACAAGCTTGGGGCAAACTACATCCTTTCGCCTTACATGTTAAACAGGGTTGATCATTTAAAGTTTTCATTTCTACTGAAAATTATTATGTCAGAAATAATCTAATACTTTATACTGCTTTTAAGAGGTTTCAGGTAAGTGAGTTGCATGTAATACAGGAAATAAATGCAGGTTGCTGTAGTTTGTAATGGAATTTTTAAAAGACATCCTACATGTTGTGTCATATGCACATATAATATTTCTATTTATTTAACAAAACTAGTAACATGATCTAGAGTTGAGCAAACGGCCTAGTTAAATCAATTTCAAAAATATCATATAGTGCCCATCATTTCTCCACATTCAGCATCTATCGCTCAAAATATCGTATGCCCATCCAAATGATACGTTAACAGATTCTGCCCATCTTAGACCACTTTACAAAATAGAGATTTCGTGCATATGAATCACGGTTTATTTCAGATTCAAATCAATGAAATAAAAATCCATGAAACTTTTTATTCGGTTGATTTTTCATTCCATGCTGTTAATTTGTTATTAGATTAATCATCATAATAATTTGATAAATGACCACATGACTTGAAATGACTTCTGATATGACTCTATCAAAAAAGAAAAAAAAAACATGCAGCGGTTATTCACCCGTTAAAGTTGTTATCATATCTCTCTTTGGAAATGTCAAGGTTATCATTCTGACATTACCATTCATACCATCTGTCAACAAAGTCACCCAAATAAAGCGATAATGGTTACATAACCGAAATAAATAAACAATCCACTTTTAAAACAAGTGAAGATAAATGATTATGACAGTAACTTTGCTTGTACAGTCATTTGTCATTTAATCATTAATTCGTTGGTTTACCGCATGTATGCATGCATTGAATTAATTCTGAAAAAGAAAATGTAACATTATACTGTATTACAATTTTAAGCGTGTTGAAACCCCATGGCTTTATTTCAAAAAGTTCCAACCACATTGAGAAAAGGCCGTAAATAGTTTTTTTGAAAGAAAAAACCTATTTACGAGTTTTGAAAGAATAATTACGGGTTTTGGAAGACAGGAGGCGCTCCGAACTCTGTCAACACTGTAAATGAGGTGTTTAGAAAGTATGGACAAACTGGTGTTTAGGTAGCTAAACATGTTTACAACCTAAGCATGTCCGACTCTTCCTCAGATTTCAAATAACATTTGCTCATTGAAAACAGTGTATTCAATATCATTCTACTGAAGAGTATAATGTGTTAGATTTTAAATATGTTTAGAAAGTATGGACAAACTAGTGTTTTGATTAGTGTTTGAAACCTAAGCATGTATTTCAAAATGGGATCATGTATACATAATGATGTAACTTTAAATATAAAATGTATGATTTTGACAATCTTATCAAATAAACTGAATTTTTCTAAAACACATTTCTACTGAAAAGTGTCAAATTTTGTATACAAGGAAATGTTTAAATTCAAAACACCAAATTTACAGTGAAAGTATTATTTTCTAGAATAAAGGGGAAATTAATGAAGAGGAGAGAGAAACAACAATAAAACTAATTGTCTACAGATTTAATAATTTATTCTGAAATATTCTCTGAGGCACCCTAGTTTTTAAACACTCTTGAAATTTCATAGTTTTTGTAAAATGTCGAATAAACCATTGTTCAATTTAGAATGTTGTCATGAAATTTCGTATACTTTGTTTCTATTTACAGTTGGCAAAAGGAAAATGAATCTAGATGAAAACAGACTTCGTGATGAAAGCACACTTCGAGATTTATCACCGTTGGAAGATAATTGGGATGCGGTAAGTTGTTCATAATGCATCACGTATATGTGACCGTCCACCCCAAAACAGCAGTAAATGCCAGCTCTTGTCATTTTAATGTTTTTATATATTTGCAAAGACCATGCTATAAAGATTAAAATGACACCTTAATGAACTTCATGCGATTTCCAGAAGTCAAGCTATGGTCCGTCAAAGGTTGTCAGGGAGTAAAACGTATAACTGAGATAAACGCGTTCAAAGATTAGTAAGCCTTATATTTTCTGTTGATCGTCTTAAGAATATGCAAATTTATTTCAAATTTCCTATAATTTTCTTGAAATGAAACTTTGCTGGTATTTTGTAGTAAGCACTCAAATTGTGAAACTGTCAAAAAATCAATTTCGGCAAATTACGACCTTGACATGTATTTTCACCTGTAGCGCAAAATGAAGTTTTTTGCATGTACTGCTCATACGGGCTGGACGGTCACATATAGCAGCACATAGAGTATAACACCAATACCTGTACAGACACCATACATTTTCATACAATCAAGGTAATGATGAATGACATAGGCAGTACAGAGGCAATAACACAACCAACAATGTAATAATACGGTGTGTGCAATACTGGTTTATATCCTGATTAACGTAATTCAATAGCCCCAGTTAGAATATTGGATTATCCAACCACTGATCAAAACAACGTACCTTTTCCTTACAGCATTATGTGATAATTTGTATCTATTTTATTTCCAATGGTTTAAACTTCAAATTGTAGCCTAATGTCTGTTCGGCTAAACCTAAACCATAGTCTATTTCATTTATAACCAAAATAATTGAAATCTAGTATTTGACGGTCTTTTTGGCTAAACGTTTGAGGATAATTCACATGTACTTCTGCTATTTTGTGAGATATATTTCAAACGGTCAAATAAGTATCTCATATGCGGTATCAATCCATTTTGACGGACCATTACACCCAACGATCGATATCCCCACATTTGTTTTTAGTGTTTTGCATAGTTCAATAATGTGAATAATTGCTTCTTTTTATATACAACGAATACAAATTTGACAATACATGAAACATATTTTGACCCTAAACAGTGTTTGAACTAAAATCAGGAAGCACCAACAACCAACACAGACATG
>JXSR01S010009.1:0-12597 GCA_000969725.1 Ophiothrix spiculata
TCGGTTGGTGACCTGAGGTCAGGACTAGTCCATTTCATTTTATAGGGGTGCTATAATGCTTTGGGTCATACCACTCCGTAGAGAGGTATGCAAATAGTTTCAGTCAACATCGTAGAGGTAATCAGACCCCAGTTACATAGTTTAACAAACAAAATATGTTTGTGAATAATATTCGAGACTTGCAAACCAAGTTGGCCAGGACGCATTTCCAGATGGATGCTCAGATCAGGGCAAAAGGGTAAGTGCTTCCTATAAGAGTATTGTACTTGTTCTAGTAATTGGCCTAGACCTTTTCTGTCATTAAGTATTGATGCCCAATGTTTTTTTGAGAAGACAGACAATATTCGAGACCTGCAAACTAAGTTGGCTAATACACTTTTCATGAATCATGATTCACGTAAGACATATCCTGTACATAAAAGACACATTTATACCCCTGAAGTGCTTCTTTAAATAAAGAATACTCCACTTATTGTTAACCGATTTCATCACTGCAGCATTGCTCATTGTCTGTCTAAGACTATACGCAGTCCTACACGCATCATTGGGTACAGTGGTGTAAGCGCTGAACTCATAATAAGTCATTACACCCATTTTTGTTTAAAAAGATAAATGTAAGCTTATATCTGTTTTTGTAATGTCTCTGGGTGAGATCATCATGTCAGTGCAAGGAAGTCATATTTGCAATAGCTGCCATTCGTTATATTTATTTAGGGGTCCCTTCAAAATTCAACCGGCAATTGTTTGCTGGTTTTGGGTTGTTACTCCGATTGAACCAGCCGGAACCGGCAGGCAACCGCTAGTTGAGTTTTAAAACTTTATAACATCTTTATCACTGGAATGTGTAAAATCCCTCAGAATTTCTCTCCCATGTGTCAGTGGCTTTTGAAATGGTTCTTCAGGCGACACAACGTCAACCGAGGAACCATTCAAGAGCCACTGATCCAAGACTGGACATTATACAGTGTGCAACACAAATTTATGAAAAATGGCAGTTATTACAGGTACAACTTTTTTACACTCACACGATGACTGATAATTTGTTTTTGATGTATGGCTTAAGAATGAGACAAGTAAACAAAGACAACTTGGAATAATAAAAAGTAAGAAAGCAGACAAATCTTACAGTAGTAAAGGATGGTCCATATCTGGCAAATAAAAAACATATATCTGAATCTGAAACGCAGGAAACCTGAATAGAAAGAAAATGCAAAAAGAAGAAATGCAAAAAAACATCGACAGATTCTGTGACAGAGATTAAAGGTGGTTTCAGACTAGCTGTCGTTGCGGCACATGACGTTGAGGCAGGCGACCAAACATTAACAAGTTAAGAGTTGTGGTACTGTAGCACGACACATTTGTATATTGCCGCAATGGTATGTTGCAAGAAAAGTTGGAATTTATTCCAACTCAAAATATTGTGTCGTTGCGCCCATCACGACAGGGTAATCGATATATCTGCTTGTCGTACGGCAAGCAGATGCGACAAGGTCGAGTTTGCGCACTTTAAATTTTTGACGTCATGCTGGTCGTAAGACCACATGACAGGCAAGTCTGAAACCAGCTTAAGGCAGAGGGATGATTCATAGACAACGGTCAGAGTCCCTGTTTCTGTTTCAAAGTGGTCCAGCTCCGCTCTAGGCAAAACAAAATTATTGTGTTGCACTTTTCCAACTGAACGTAAATCCTGCAAAAACATCGGGCTGGTTTTTTTTACAAATTTTGTCTATAAAACTTACCGTTTCTAGCACAGAAATTCATAATAAATGTGTTAAATTAAAGAATCTTTGCTGTCACATCAGAGTTAAATTAAAGAATCTTCCATGTCACATCAAAAATATATTGAAATTGATCTTGCTATGTCGTCATATTCCTTTAATCAAGGACATACATTGTTTTTAGAGGTTTTAAAAGGTCAAATCTTCTTCAGGAAAAGTTAAAAAAGTAAAAATGTTGTTTACAGTAATGTATTTGAATTTATTCATTCTGTATTTTTATATTTTCCATATTCCGTTATAATACTATGCCTGGTGTAAATATCCGTTATGAAATCTCAGTGTGCAAATCTAATTATTTTCTTTATTTTTTGTTTATGCAGAGGTAACACAAAGGAAGCCATGGAATTAGCAAGTTCAAACATGGATCACCTTCTTTCAAATGTAAGAATATATAAATTAATTTTTGTTACAAATCTTGGCTGAGGGCACTCATAATTAAATATGAGCAGGACACCTATGTCAACAGTCAAGATCATTCTTTTGATCCTAATGATTGAGCGACTTTTAAGGAAAAAATCCAATATTTTGGCTCCAAATTGTAATGATGATACAAAGATATTGATTGACATCACTCAATGCATTTTTAGGACCACGTGTGGCCAAGTGGATAAAGCGCCCATAAGGCTGCGATCACATAGAAGTATACGGTATTCGCTATATACGCTATTTGATGGCTATATTTTATACAGGCACGGCGAGCTATTCGTTTTTTCGAATAGTGCCCTCTTATGTGACCCGGTAGCATCAAATTCATGTGTTCGATTGAATCTATACGCGTGCACAGGTGAAATCGTGCACCGTATACCCGAATAGTATAGTTCTATGTGATCGCAGCCTAACGTAAACCATAGGTTGTGAGTTCAAGCCCTGCTTGTGTCAACGTGTTGTATCCTTTGGTAAAGCATTGACTGCGGGGGGGTTTAGACTTTGCAAAGTTGTGTCAACGTTGCAATATTAGTGCTGATTAAATGGCAGCCTACAAATTGCATTGTGTTTGTTAAGAGTGATTAATAATGTAAATTTCTAGCAATTATACTTACCTAGAAATAAACCACAGTTATTATTAATCATTATCAAAAAGATGACAAAACTAGGTTAGTATTGGCTGAAATTAGATTTCAATAGATCTTTCAAACATCAGTTTCAAAGGCCAAATTTTGCATAAAATCAGTTAGAAGACCCCAGTCTAACACAATATCTACAATTTTCAAAGTTATGTGGCACCCCTCCCCACATTCCCCTGAGATTTTTAGATTACTTGTATCTTCTATATGAATTGTGGTGTTGTTTGCTGTGAAAATGATCATAATTACCTGCATTGATTATAAATTAGACTTATTCTTATAAGTCTGTTAATTTCCATTGTTCCATCAATGTCCTTGTCCAACAATGAGTGATGATACAAAGATATCGATTGTCATCACTAAATGCATTTGAATTTATGTCAACTTCAAGCAGCGATAATGCCATGTTGACCAATATTATAGGTGACTGATTAAGACTTTTAGCATATTATTTAAGCTAACAATGTAACGGTAGAAACAAACATAAGTTTTAAGTGAACCATATTGAAAAATTGTCCTCATTTAAGGTCTTGAAAACTCATATTTTTGTTTCCTGACCATCAATGGGTACGAAAAAGAACATCATTGGCTATGCTGTACAATACTGCATAACATTACGATAATGTTGATATTGAACTTCACCACATTTGAGATCAAAGGAATCAATATCTGGAATCAACATGGACAAGGAGATTGTCAAATATCCCCAGAACCAATAAATGATCAGCTATGATCTTGGTTCAAATTGGAAATAAGATTTGGAATTATGTCTTTTTGAATAATAAAGATGTAACTCATTGAATTACAGGGGAGATGCTGCGCCATGTAATGGCTTCATCAGCCATGGAGCTCAAATTGGGATTACTTAGGTTCACTCAGTTCCAACTCTTTAACTCCTAGTGTCAAGATTTGATTGTGCGTAGAGACGAACCACACAAATAATGCTTTTCGCGAATGATACGCCAACCTACATGCATAGCATGTGTGCGTGTTTTCAATGTTTTAGCATTATGACAAGACCCGACATATCGAAAGGTACCTTAATGTCGACATAGTAAATTGAAGCTGAGCATAGTCAAAAATCACGTCCAAGGTCGAATTTATAATTTCATCAAAAACGTTACATTTGAAGTGCATTTGATCATATTAATACAGTTTCAACATCCAAAACATAAGTCAAATGTTTTAAAAACTGAGATAAATATCCTTTCTCCATTCAAGTTTTACCAC
Source organism: Ophiothrix spiculata (assembly GCA_000969725.1). Lineage (NCBI taxonomy): Eukaryota > Metazoa > Echinodermata > Ophiuroidea > Amphilepidida > Ophiotrichidae > Ophiothrix > Ophiothrix spiculata. The sequence continues at coordinate 4,073 of JXSR01S010009.1, forward strand.
AATACCAGTACAGAAACTTTAAACTTGATTTTCTCAAAACTATAGTTTTCTGAATCAGCCTTTTACCAATTTGGATGTAACGTTGCAATCAAACATCCAATGACCAAAAGCAAGTCTTCATTTTAAATCTTAAAATATAATCTTTCAGATGAGACCAAAAAGATTAATTTTCATTTTTGGGACCTTATGGTACTTTTCAATATGACGGGTCACATTTAAGTACATTTTGAACCCTTTTAGTGGCATCATCACAAGCAACCTTTTAAATTATCCTCAAAGGGTAATGCACATTATTCTTTTATTTATCCACAGCTGGACCAACTCAGTATTGCAATGTATCCTTTTATTGAACATAAATATATGTAAAAGATATAGATGCATTGCATAAAAGAATAGATGCATTAATTGGTAAGGAAACAAACTAAGGCAGCACAGCCAGGTAATGTGATAATGGGGACCAAACATTGTTTGATTTCATTAAAATAAATGATCACTTTCAACAATGGTATTCAAGTCCTTAATTTTCCTGTGGATTTTGTGTCAGTCATTTGTGAACACGAATATCCTTCAGGGATATCTACTCCTAACCATGTCATGCAGATAAAACTAAATCTAAATTACAATGACATTAAAATTTAAAGTGTCAACCTTGACATACTTTTAAAATTTAGAGTTAAGTGTGATTAGTGTGACTAAATTAATAATCATATCGTTCTGAAGGTTATGATACATCACAGAGTATATGAATGCAAAATTTTAGTTACATCACATACTCAAATTATGAAAATAGCTCTACTGACTACATAGCATCGTCTGCTAGAGTCCTCTGAAACTCATTTCAGAAGAGCTGTTTTTTGCTCTTCTCACTGACTGAGACCAAGTGCATAACATTTGCCAACATTCAAAGCTCCATACTGAGAAATAGAAATGCAACAGCAATTTTCTTCAAAAATCATTACAAATGAAAGACGATTAATCTTTTCTTTATTGCTGTAGATAGACGTAACCCTGGGTAATATTTTGACAAAAGCATTTTGAACCCAAATTAAGCTTTTAAAAACAGTTAAAACAGGACTGCTAGCCTATGCAATTTGTTAAATTGGTATGTTGATTGTAAAACATGCCCTCTTATTTATTCCAGAGGTGCTTTTCAGACTGCTCTTCTACCGCTCTTCTTGAGAGCTCCAGAGGAGCAATTTAAAGCTCTTCTGAAAATTTCAAAAATGGAAGCCCTGCACTTTCATTTCAATTAATCAGAGAGTATCTAATCATCTTCTCATGTTGCAATGATGCAAATTCTCCTTAACTGTAATCCTACAGACGTAGTTTACATCCACCTAGAGATGAAGATGAGGTCTTTTTAGCACAGCCAAGGTGATGCATCGGCAGCCATATCCAACTGTCCGTGCAAGGTTAACTAGCAGTCTCGGATGGAAGCAGGCAGGCCACATGTGACACTGCTGCTGTTTACCAGAGGTTTGAAAATGGTTTGGACAAGTTATGTAGTAGTACGTCAAAACATATATGCTCACCTGAGAAATGGTTTCACTCACCCGAAAAGCATTTGCTTTTGAATTAAGAGCCAATGTGGTTTAGTAATCTGTGACTGCTGGTTAGAGGATGGAGCAACATTTTTTGTTAGTGTGATCATGAGCTATAATGTCTCTCATATGAGCAAATATGTTTTGAAGTACACTTGTAAGTTAGGCTTAAAAAATATTATTTGATTGGCGTATTTTGGACAAATAAAACGGGGTTGGAAATTGAGTGAATTGGGTGTTTTTAAAATATACAATGGAAAAAGTACCCAAACCTCCATGGAATTGGGTTCTTTTTTCTGAAAATCAAAAAAAAAAATGGCCGACCTACCTACCCACTTTACTTTCTATGTTGTGCCAATCAAACAATATTTTTTAGGGCTTAAGTAGCTATCAAATAGAGGGTCAGACATATATGAGGAACTGTTTAGAATCCAGATTCTTTTAAAATGAAATAAGAAATGTCAGAATGTTTAGATTCTCCTTCATTTGATTCTCCACATGGGAAGAATCTTAGAGAATTCTGGCAAGATTGGTTAGGAATAGAAGACACTATATGAGAGTGCACATGGATTCTTGCATTCTCACTGTATATCTGACCCTGTGTTAAAGCATTGAGGAGGAGATGTCAGTGTCCACCATATGCTTGAGTCTTAGCTGTACTGTAAAACTTGCAAATTTTAATAATTATACTTGATAAGTCAAATAACATATCTCTATGGAGTTTTATGATGGATAGCTGCAGAATGTGGTAAAGTTACCCTCAACAAACATATTGGTTTTTGCTGTGATAGCTGATCTAGTGCCAGTTTATTTATTATCATGTCTACAATGAGCTGGTGCAACCAATAAGACAAAAATATTTCAAAAGAGATTGATTACCACATTTGCATTTACCACTATAATAGAGCCCATGAGATGAGCTTAACTTTGAACATTTTTACTTACCATTTGAGAATTATTATTATGTGTAATGTGCAATATACTACCTTTTATTTGTGGTTGTTTTTGAACATGTACACTTAATGTCTTCATGCAGTGGTATTAAGAGAGTGCAGAATACAGCACATGAACGGGAACAGACTTTTCCTCACGTTAATGTGTACGGTATTCAATAGTGTTCAATCTTTGTAAGTATGAGACCTGTGCTCGCCATTGGAGAGAAAAGGGCTATTCACACGAGAGCATCAAATCTAGATGCATCTAGGACTAGGTGAATGTACATTTCAGATTTTGTTCGCATGGACACATATTGATCTGACTTAATTCCCATGGGATGTATTGAATATGCGTGGAAATAAAACAGCTTTGCCTATATGCAGTATGTGCCCGCGCTGTCACTTAATACTTATGTGATTATTTGTCCAATGTAATCTTAGATGCATCTAGAAGTGAGAAATAGATCAATTTGACCATGTGGACACCCACGGTAAGTGAAAGGAATGTTACTAGTGTCTCTCGGGCCAGTAAATGTCTTTATGATGCAAAGCCTGAATTGTACTTGTTATGCCATGACATTTGGTAGCACAAGTTTCACTGCATGTGTTTATTAGCTGTTATGTAACCACACACAGATAAGTTGTAAGTTTTAGTGACTGTATTTAAACCGACCATATATGTATGTGCTTAAAATTTCCTATTTGAAAATTAAAGTACCATATAGTGAGTAGTATATTTTTCTTTAAACCAGATATGCACCAGAGATATTATTATGCACTGGAGTCTGGTTAAAACGTTGTAACTTCAAACCAAGCTGTAATTACTACTCATTCTATGCATATACAAGTTAACCAAACCGTGAATATCAATGAACTTTGAACCAATGAAAAAATGGGGGTTTCATTATTTCAACATTTTATAAAAAAGAACACACATCTTAACCATAATTTTAATGGTGTGGAATTGAGGGATGAGAACAAAGGTGATAGGTATATAATTATAACAAAGTTCTTACAAGTCATGGAAATTTGGATTTTTATTTAAGCCTTGAAGGTCATCGGAAAGATTTTATTCTGTACAAAGTCCAGGAATTACTTGTAAAAATATAGGTGATGAATTCAATATGAAAGATCATCACTAAAGAAGTTTACATTTCAAATTTCACTTCGACATTGTTGTTTTTAATTTTATGAGCAATTTTTGTATTTTACTATCACATACCGTAGAAGATTTTATGGTTATCATAATTTTGCACATTTACACTTATAATTCCAAAACGAATAATGTTTCTGCCATGAAATTTCAGGAAAATTAGGAAGAAAAATACAAGAAACATTTTGATACCCAGATCTCAAAAAGTTTGAAAAAAAAGTTGACCCAATCAGACTGAACTCCTTTGAAGCGAGCTACCAGTATTTTATTGAATATGATTTATAGAACGTATTGTGTAATTACTTTTGTCCACTTTCGTGGTTATAACTTTTGAATAATTGTTGCTGCCATCTGATATCGATTCTTCCTCTTGTTCATAGGTCTCTGGTTTAAAAAAAAGAAAAATAATGCAATTGAAATGAACGATATCTATCAATTCAGCATGACTCATGAGTAGTATTTTGGATTAATGTTTCTATTTTAAAATGATGTGTTTAGCAATGAATATCATTTTCATATTCACAAATAGATTTTTGCGTTATTACGTTTGTCCACATTACTACTTTAGTGGTTTCAGCTTTTAAATGATTGTCGCTGCCGTCTGACATCGATTCTTCATCATGTTCATTGGTCTCAGTGGTAATAAAAAGTTAAAAACAATGCAAGTGAAGTACACAATGTCTATCAATTCAACATGACACGTGAGTAGTATGTTGGATTAATGTTTCTATTTTTAAAGTTTTATCATACATAGGATCTTACTGAATATTCCAAGAATAGTATGTCTACAATGACCAAATAAAGACCTTATGTTTCGGGTAGAATTAAGTAAACGTATCTCGCACTTGGTGGTAGGTAAGAACTTGGTTATCTTTGACGCGAAAGCCACAATTTGTTGCCGAACTAGATTTACGTTCTTCTAGGACTCTCATGAACTTGTCTTTGTTAATGACATTGTTCTTTTTTGTTAGCCTCCTTACAACTGAATTTGTCTTTTGAACTGAACCCATACCATGTCTTGCTGCAGAGTGCTTCAATTCCGTCACCTTCCCATTCCAGTTTAAACAGACCTGGAGTGCGTTTTTGAACCGCCTAAGCTCTTCCGTATCTGTCCGTGGTAGCCACGTTTCCCTTTTTTCGTTCAAATACTTGTCGGAGTTTGGGTTTGACCAATCGTTCTATACTATCCCCTGATATAGCGAAATAGGCAGAATCGGTATCCATTTGAACATACTTAAAGTCTGCTCTACTTATAGTTGATATCATAGCGACCACTATTGAAACCAAAGATGGATAATTGACTCAGATGGGATATCAATTTGTCATGGAGATGTTGAAGGTAATTTCTAAGCATTTTACCATTGTCATCCTGTTTTGTATTTTGAATTATCTCTAACAGAAGTGTCATATCTGGGTGCAGCTGAGTCTGGATATGACACTGAGCGCACGAGTATTTCTGACAACATATCGACGCTGTACCAAATAACGAATTTATCATACCACTAAGTCCCCGGACTAAGTCAATCTTAATTTTTAAACTATGTATTTATTTGTTTTTTTCAACTTTTTAAGCTTTATTTCACAAAAATTAACAAAAACCAACCACTTATGGGGAACATTTTACTCTACATAGTACTGCGCATCCCTACAAATTTAAAATGCAACGTTTCGACGCGCTCAGTGACATGATATTAGTGCGTCTGACGCGTTCAGGGTATGATACCAAATATATCACGGCAGCGGCTTTTCCAAATATGGTCAAAAATTCTCTTAGTGGTATGATAAATTTAATAACCAGCGTGATGACCAATACGTCGTGTATGTTGGCAGCCGTACCATGCCCATAAAATGCATAGATATCAGCCCTCTCCACTGGCTTTCATCTCCTCAGTGGAAAATATCTGGGAAGATTGTCCACTCTTTACTTAAGAAATATTGGTTGGCGTATCAATGATGTATCTGGAGGAAATACGGATCCAAAAATCTCATGTGGAGTTGCCTCCTGGTTGAAGAGTATATACTATTGATACTAATACACATGTCTCAAAATATTTGTTTATTTACTTTTTTGTGAAGAACACAATTGGAAATCGAAACAGAATCTAATAGAAACACTGCATATCTGAAAGAAATCTGATTAAATATCAAACCAGTAATAGGATTTTTTATTTGTTTAGATGCCCATGATGCCTTTCTTTTATTCATATTTCTCAGCTGAAACTAATATTCTTGATCTGGTATCCAACTTCTCAATGCCATCCCATAGCGACCTGACAATAAATTCAATAAAAAAAAATCCACTTTCTCACACACACAAAAAATAGATATGAAAAATCAAAGCTGGCGAATAATTCCCAATCATATAATTGATTGCATAATAACAACTTGCAAACAGCATTGAGAACACTTAGGCCTGTATTCCAGAAAGATGTTTAGCTAAATCATTGTTTAACTGCGCATCAACTGTCCAGGAATGATGCGCATCATTGCAGCTTTCAAGCAGAACAGTTTAATGAGTCGTGCTGATGACGAGAAATAAAACCTTGATTTAGCTAAACACCTTTCTGGAATACGGGCCTTAATGTTTAAATTACTTGATGGAAAATGGCTGAGATGGGTACAACAGATGGTCCTGTTGCCTGGGGATTAATGTTGAAGTTTCATGAACATGTCTGCCTTGTATTTCTTTAAAATTGTTGTATGTTGCAAATTCTCTTCCGACTCCCATATGTTCTCACTTGAAGGGAATCCTTGCCACTTAACCAGGAAGTAAATATTCCCCTCTCCAACTTTGCTATCCACAATTGCTTCTGGAATGAAATGTGTATCTGCAGAGATCAGCCTTTTGATATGAAAGTTTCTGGCCATTCTTGATCATCAAACGCTCTCAAGGGATACTGTTAATTGTTCAGATAAAGCTTGCATTCACTACAATTGCATGCAAAACATCTTTCTAAGCTTAAAATATTTCTGATCCTTTTCCACATACTTTCTTTGGGAAGGCTATGTGAGACCCATTCTTGCTTTGTTGATAGAAAACTTCAGTTTTGAAGTCCATATCTTCACCTCTTGAACCCCCTTTGCTTGAAAATGACTGGGTGTCACCTGTAATTCTCTTCACCTATGCCAGTTGTTGAACATAACTGGCAGCTTCTTGTAGTTCTATGAGCTGATATTTTGGATGGTTCCTTCCATGAAATATGGGAGCATAGGTTAATCTTGCAAGTTATTCCTTTGCAGAGCTCATCTCATATTTATCATGACTTAAGTGTAAAAATGGCAGAGATAGGTACAACAGGTGTTCCTGTTGCTCGGGGATTAATGTTGAAGTTTCATGAACATGTCTGCCTTGTATTTCTTTAAAATTGTTGTATGTTGGAAATTCTGTTCCGACTCCCATGTGTTCTCACTTGAAGGGAATCCTTGCCACTTAACCAGGAAGTAAATATTCCCCTCTCCAACTTTGCTATCCACAATTTCTTCTGGAATGAAATGTGTATCTGCAGAGATCAGCCTTTTGATACGAAAGTTTCTGGCCATTTTTGATCATCAAACGCTCACAAGGCATACCCCTATCAAGCCCCTGGATGGGTTTCAACATCAAGCTCATGGCAAACCTGCTTCAACTAACATTGTGCACAGCATTTGCCCTTGTTACAAGGCAATTAATTGTTCAGACAAAGCTTGCATTCACTACAATTGCATGCAAAGTGCCTTTTCTAAGCTTAAAAGATTTCTGAAGATCCTCTTCCACATACTTTCTGTCATGTTCTGTAGGAAGGCTATGTGAGACCCATTCTTGCTTTGTTGATTCAAAACTTAATCTAAACTGAATTTTGAAGTCCAAATCTTCACCTCTTGAATTAGCGAGGCCGGTGGTTTTTTAATTTTTTTTTCAAAACCTATCAAATTATATATCATTGGAAAGGGAATTAAAAAAGAAGTCCAATGGTGCTTGTTTCACCTCCATAGCTTAAAGTATAAGGAAGTTATGGTCATTTGAAGGTCGGCCGGAACGCGTTTTCATTCTGTCAACTTCTCGACATTTTGTCGATTGCAGTGCGTAAAATTGGACCCTTATTTATAATATAAAAACAGATCAGACTTGATAAATTTGTTATAATTGATAAAGGAAATGCATAAAACTAAGTAAAAACCAGAAGCCAACTCACCAGAATGCTGTTGCTATATGATGATCTCAAGGTTTCCTTTCCGGTAATCCTCGCCGAGCATATATGAGTAAACTTGCTTTTCGGCGTCTTCGTCGTACACCATGTTGTACCATTTAGGGTACCCGGGGACCTGAGAAATGAAATTAATGAGATTATCAATTTTAAGGCCACACAGAATTCAAATACTATTTATTCACATTGTGCATGCATAATAGAAGGAAGCAGATAACAATTTCAACTCCAGCTATAACACTCTGTTACATGATTAATATGATTTGAGTAAAAACAACTTGAAATAATTACTGTATAAAGAAAATGCAAGTGTTAGATTGAGATTAAGAATGATTAGTAGGACTGGCATCTCTGTATTATGATTTGAGTAAAAACAACTTGAAACTGTATAAGAAAGAAAAAACAAGTGTAAGATTAAGAATGGTTAGTATTATCATTATTTAGTATAAACATTTATCATTATTTAGTATAAACATAATAAAAATAACTGGAACAATAAATAAGTAAAACGTATTAAACAATAACTCATGTAAGTTACAAAGTGACATCTCTTGTCAAGCTGATGAAATGATGATAATGGTCTGGAACCATGCTACAACTTGTAACATTAACAACAACTTATTCTGACCTGGGATATAACTTTTCCTGTCCACCACACTGACTCTTCTGTACTATCTTCTTTGCAGAGGTGCTTGATCCGTTTCCCCACCAA
>JXSR01S010009.1:16618-31024 GCA_000969725.1 Ophiothrix spiculata
TAAGGATAACTTTGACATATGGTGAGTTATTCAGGGCTACCTTTCATGCACAAACAGATACAAATTCTAAAATCGCCGTTTCACTGGCCTCGCTAGTACTGGTAAGGGGCAACAAGACAAATGGATCAAAAACATGATTTTTTAGGTCAAATTTAGGTCAAAAAATGATCCATCAACGACCCTCAAGTTACAAAAATGGGGTTGCGGTCCGGGAACCATTCCACGTTCACCAAAACCCTATTTTTTTCAAATTGAGAGGCGTTGAAGGATCATTTTGTGCTTTGCTTCCAAGCATTCTCTTGGCGCAGTCAAGCATGACCAAGACATTCAATCACCTGATTATCACTCTATTACAGATAAACATTCCATATGACCACTCAACTTGAGTAGAGAAGTGACCTTGAACAAGATGGGGTAAAATTAAATTTGACCTAAAAATCATGTTTTGACCCATTTGTGTTATTTATCACATTTGTAGTTCCGTTTCACACCCAACAAGATAACCTGTCAAATCTGACCAAATGCAACATAAGTTTCCAGATATTTTCATCATAAATTGACCTTTACATAAAAAAGTAGTTAAAATATTTTTATTCCAACTTTATGAGCAACCGTGTATTAGCCAAATAGTAAGATTGACCAGTCAAGAATCCATGTAGGTTAAAAACAGAATTTTGCAATTGCGTATTTTGTGATCCTGGATGCACAGCAAATGTTTCCTTGCACACATTTGTGATTGATGCTCTGCCATATTTCCTGGCAATCACTTTTATCTGATAGTAACCATGACAAACAGGCAGAATTTTGCTCTAATTGATAGTACGATGAACCTAATTTAATAAATTGATAGTGAAATTGTCAAGAAGCATGAAACACTTGAAATATTTAGACACTCTAGTAATTAATTGGATGTTTATGTACCATTAGAGGAATTATATTTTATATTTCACCTGACCCTGACCATGGAAAATTCCTAGATAAAAAAAATATCTCCTTGGAAATTCCTATATAAAATATGGTTATTTTGCCTCTTTTGACTGCAGGATTCGAACCTGCAACCTCTCGCATCCCAATCCAAAGTCAAGCAATACCGAGCCACAGGGGCTGACGCTGCTCGGCAGTGATTCAGTACTTATCTCCCATCTAAGACGTCATCTAACTTTTTTTCTTCTTGATTTTAACAGTTAGTACTTTTTAGCACTAAGTACATTACTATATTTTTACCTATTAAGTTTGCCTGTGTACTGCATCATTTAACTCATGCGTAACGTGTACGACCATCAGCGTTTCATAAGCACTGGAATTAGACCAATTACACGCTATGTACTAGAACGAGTTGATTTCACGCAAACCAGGGTAGCAACAAGCGTCACCTCCAAAAACCCCGCGAACAGAGAAACTTAATTCTTCAAAATACTGTAGGGTTAATCCAACTCTGCAGCCGCATAAAAGGCAAATAAAAGATCTTTGAATGCATTGAGCATGGATTATAAAGGCAATCTTTAAGATACTGGCTTTTTGCTGACCCTGCTATTTCAAAAAGCGTAAATACCTTGATCTAATTTTATCAATCATCTGGTTTGATTTTTTTTTTTATTCTGCAGAGACGGTGAACTAGTGCGATTCCCTCGATTTGGAAATTTACAGATCCTCTTCTTAGATGACAACCAACTCACAGATCTTGCCACGTTTGCTAGTTTAGCCGGACTCAAGAAGTAAGTGAGCTGCTCAATTGTGCATTCCTTTTCTTGTATTACATATTTTGCCTGATATTAGTAGAAATTTCAAAATAAATCTTATCAGAAAATTCATGACCTCCCTCCCATTTTAGGACAATTTGATTTTTCAGAAGGGCCAAACATTTTTGTCTTTCATTTTTTTTTTCTGTTTGAAATTTAAATTAGCCTGAAATTGCCAAACAATGTGAATAGTCAGAAGGGAAAATGAAGTTACAAAGAAATTAACTTTAAATTTAAAAAGTATCCAAACTTAATATATTGTGGCTATAAAACAGGTGACTTATCATGTTTTGAGGCAAAACTAGAAAGCAACCCTTCCAAATGCAATTCTGGCTTGGCAGAGCCAATAAAAGGGTGAGGGAGTGTGTTCCCTAAAATATTTTGCTGTTATACTTATATACAAATTTCTTATTGTTGAAGAAATCTGATGGAATAAATTTTTGGTACATCAAAATGAACACTAGTTTCTCCACCTCCTAGCACCTTGATTGAATTATTCACTTTATTAACAAACAAAACTACCATATAAGTTAACACTATAAGTTTTTCATTAATTTGAAATCTTACAGATTAAAAAGGCTTAATCTAGACAAAAATGAGATCCAATCCATTCCTCATCTCAAAGCCCTCAGTGGTCACTCACACATTGCAATACATAGTGACCCGCCATCAGAGGCATCTACACCAGGAAGGAAGGAGAAAAGGAGGCGCAGGAAGTCTGGTAGCCGGGCAAGTAGTAGGGCAAGCAGCCGGGCAAGCAGTAGAGCAAGTACTCCTGGGAAACCTGTAGATCAAGGTGAGTGTTAAATACCTTATCTCAAAACATAGAACATAGTTACCTGCTACTTGAAACTTTTACACCAAGGAGGAAGGAGAAAGTGGAGATCTGGTAGCCAGACAAGAAGTAAAGCAACTATGCCAGGGAAACTTGTAGATCAAAGGAAATGTGTTTTAAAACATAACCTTGATCTACAGGTTTCAGAGATAAGGAATTTAAAAAGGAATTTAAACATTCCTTATCTCTGAACCCTTAGTTGTCATCCACACATGGCGATCCTCCATCTGAAGTTTCTGTACCAGGGAGAAGAGGAGGAAATCTAATATTAGAAGGGTGGGCAGCTGGGCCAGCAGTAGGGCAAGCAAGGCAAACTACTCACAGGAACTGTCTTCAATTGTCCTTAAATGTTTAATGTCTTGCTTAATGTGTTTAATGTCTTGCTATAATGCCTCAAGGCTGCCATGTTACATGATCTAACTTCAATGATAAATCTGAATCTGAAAAATTTCAACTCTTCAATTTGCTGTTATGATCAACAGTCAGTGGTGTAACCAGACATTTGAAAGGGAAAAAGGGTGTTATAAATTGTACAATGTCTTAAAATTGATGATAGATCCTTATTGCATTCCTGTATTGGCTGATTATATTTCAGAAGAAAATTTAATCAACAATGGTTTTCAATTTGTAAGGCAATCTTAGAGGCATTAACACCACCAATTCCTTAATGCCATAACATTAGTAAAAGCAAAAAACGAATGTCCCCACATGCAATGAGAGGAAAACAAGATATAACATACAATGAATGAAGAAAATAAGCCAAATTTTCGACAAGATAAGACCTGTCTTTATCAAGGCAAAGAGCAAAGAGGCATAACATTCCCAGATAATTATCAAGCTATGATAAAGTGCCATAACATTCCCAGATAATTATCAAGCTATGATATCTTGAATGAGTAATTCATTTTCCTAGTTATAATTTGATGTTCTCACTGTGTCATTTCAATTTCAGAACCTGAGGAACAGAGAAAGACGCCAGACCAACCCGAATCGGTCATACCACCAACATCTGCGAAGATACCAGGAGCGCCCCCTACATCAGCTGCAGTGTCGGGTGTAGAACCAACACTACCAAGCCCCGTGCCAGACCTCCCTGCATCAGAATGTGGTGCAGAGCCAACCCAAGGAAGCCCTGCTCCAGATCCAGCGAGGGAAACAACAGTAACACCCAAAACTACAATAACAGATCCTGAACCAAGATCAGATACACCAGCATCAGGTGCACCTGGAGATCAACCTGCTGCAACAGAACCACCATCAGGTGGGGAGCCGATTTCAATACCAACAGCTGCAGGTTAGAATCTTTCATTCATTTACAGACCTGAAACTTTTCAGCTGTATCAGCTCTTTTAATTACACTTTTCAGCTGATTTCAGCTCTTTTTTTACACTTTACAGCTCCATTTCTTGATAAATCAGCCAAATTTAAGCTCTTTGGTACGGAATTTGATGGCTTTCAGCTCATTTTTTGAAGATTCAGTTTCAGGTCTGCATTTAAAGTCCATTGAGGTAGAAGTACAATTCAAAGTAGGCAATTTTCTGATACACAAAGTAAAAACGCAGTATGTGCATTTATGAAGCAAAGCAGATACATCCTATTGGTATGTAATTTCCCTTCAATCCATTCCCAAGCTAGAAAGTTGTATTTATTTATTTTGTGTCATAAAATACATTCAAAATGGTACTAGACGAGCTGCATATTAAATTTAAAAAATGCATTTACTTTAGAAGCCTAGCTAGTTTTATAATCAGGGCCCATATTCATGAAACATCGCTAACTCTAGTTGGCTGCTAACTCTTTGTCTACCTGTCAAATTTTGACGGGTAGACAAAGAGTTAGCAGCCACATAGAATTAGCAGGGTTTCATGAATTTGGACCCTGCTTAATAATAATTATAATAATACACTGCATTTATAAAAGCTCCTGATACAAAATCCCTAAGCGAAAACAAGAAAAACTATATAAAGGTCATAACATTTAAATGCATGAAAATTATACACAAATTCAAAACACAAAATAATTCAAAGATTTTTAAAAACAAGGCAATAAATAGATGATAAGAGACAGAAAGGTTCTTAAGGTACTTATTAAAAATACACTTACAACTATAAGTCAGAATGGTACAATTATTAAAAAGTTCAAAACACAAACTGTCTGCTCATGAAGATGCAGTAGGGTGCTGAAACAAGTGTGTTTTAAGAATACTACGTTTGAATTTGGCAAGTGATTTGGCATTCCTGATCGTGACAGGAATACTGTTCCATAGTTGTGGGTCAAGAAAGAACTGTGATGCTCTTTGCCCACGTAGCAACCATCAGTTGTATAATAAACAGTCAAAAGATCGGATATGTATGCTAGGGCCAGATTGTTTATAGCCTAGTGATGGGGAGCTCGGATCTTGAAAGCTTAAAACATGAAAAACTGGAATCAATTTTCTATATAGAAGAGCAAATGTTTAGTAATATATTGTTATATTTAAAATTACATCTTTTTTTTTCTTTTTCTTTTTTTTGGGGGGGACCCATTAAGGATTTCTTAGTTTGAAGTAATTGACCCTTCATTTTAAAGAAAACACCTTTCAAGACAATTTGATATTTGACTTACAAAGCTGATTGTAAATTTTGTCCATGTCCATATGCAGACGCAGAAAAATCTTCAGCATCTACAGAAACAGCTCCAAATGCAACCACACCTGTCACTCAAGGAGAACCAACATCAGCCACGGTAGCTCCCGAGAAAGAGTCACAGATGACTGGATCAACAGCACCACCAGAACCAGCCGCAGTAGATTCGCTAGGAACAGCAGTGGTTGATTCAGATCAGTCAGTAGCACCTGCTGAAACCGAATCAGTACACTCCGCTTCTATAAATCAAGCCATGGAGGACAAAATGGCAGCATTTCAGGCGGCTCTTGCCACCGAGTCTGGGAGCACATTTAGTAGTACCTACACTGGAGAGTTACCGCCTCCTTTCCCTGAGTTGGAATACCTCAGCCTAGCCCATAACAAGGTAGGCCTAGATGACAGCTGGCAGCTATTTGCCACCAAGTCATGGAGTACATTTAGTAGTACCTACACCGGAGAGTTACCACCTCCTTTCCGTGAGTTGGAATATCTCAGCCTGGCCCATAACAAGGTAGGCCTAGATGACAGCTGGCAGCTATTGCCACTGAGTCTGGGAGTACATTTACTAGTACCTACACTGGGGAGTTACCGCCTCCTGAGTTGGAATACCTCAGCCTAGCCCATAACAAGGTAGGCCTAGATGACAGCTGGCAGCTATTGCCACTGAGTCTGGGAGTACATTTGCTAGTACCTACACTGGGGAGTTACCGCCTCCTGAGTTGGAATATCTCAGCCTAGCCCATAACAAGGTAGGCCTAGATGACAGCTGGCGGCTAGCTCTTGCCACTGAGTCTGGGAGCACATTTAGTAGTACCTACACTGGGGAGTTACCGCCTCCTGAGTTGGAATATCTCAGCCTAGCCCATAACAAGGTAGGCCTAGATGACAGCTGGCGGCTCTTGCCACCAAGTCTGGGAGCACATTTAGTAGTACCTACACTGGGGAGTTACCGCCTCCTGAGTTGGAATACCTCAGTCTAGCCCATAACAAGGTAGGCTTAAATGTCTTGATGCCATAAATTTGAATAAGGCTTTCTTTAACCGTTTTCCAGTATTTTCATTTATTAAGTGTGCCTGCATGCTGCATTGTTTAACTTTAGTGTAACATGCTCGATCGTCTGCATTTCTTAAGCACTGAAATTTGACCAATCACACGCTGTAAATACATGCAAACCAGGATAGAAGCAAGCGTCTTGCTCCAAAAACCCTGCGAACGTAAAAACTGAATTCTCAAAAATACTGTATCTAATCTATCCATCTATCCTGTACACGGCTATAGCAAAGCAGGGGATTACGACATTTCTCTCGGCACATCAATCTTGGGCATTGTGGCTATCTATTCAGCTTTTGTCATGCCTTTAAAATCTTACAATATCCCACAACTGAAAACTAACAAAACCTTTGAAATCCAAATACTTCCTAGACAAAACTTAAATCTGATCACAAAATATATGATGAGGCAGTTCTGAACCTTTTGGTTTACCATGGTGAACATTGGAGGATGTCCTGGTTTTGAATCCAGAGGAATGTGAGTAGTTTGAGGAGAAATTTTTAAAGTGACAAGATGTTAATAAATTAAGTAATGTAGTTTGGAACTTTGTGCTTTTTTAATTTTTTCACATTTTTTATGGTGTATTCTCATTATATTAAAAAAGGTTGTAACTCATAATTCAAATATTATCACATGAGTAAATTTTGCAATATATCTGTTTTGAAATATTCCGTATCTAATTTAATCGTTTTAGTACAATTTGCTGACCACGGTCATTTTGAGTTCTTCTGTACGGTAAACAATTTAAAAAGAAGAAAGAAAAAGCAACAATGTGTATGTATATTGCCTTTTATCATATATATCTTAACATCTCAAAACAATACCATTTTATTGTGATTAGTATGGATATCAAAACTTAACCATTCTGTTCATATTTGCCAACTGTTTATTCTAATTCACCAGTACTGAAAACAACAATTGCTCACTACAATATTAACCATAGTTTTAATTAACAACATCAATAATTTAGCCTAGCAAATTACTCTAAGGAACCAACTCGGGAGTTGAATAGCAATTATGACTAATGGTGCATGCATGGGTGGAGAAATTATTGTCATTTTGCGCTGTTATTATAGAAGTAACTATAAACACGCTATCTAGCAACCCATAGTCAATGTTTGGTATCGGTTTATTATTTAGTAGTGGCATGGGATCTTCAATATGGTGGTAGAACACTAAATTTTAAATGTAGTATATGAGTATTTTTTGTGGATGTAAAAATATTCAACAGTATAAAGGAGGAACCAGAATTACCTATGCTAGAATCCACACAGGGTTAGTACGGATCCTTGAAAGTCCTTAAATTTTATTTTGCATTTTCCAGGCCTTGAATGTCCTTGAAAAACTGACTTTATCAAAAAAGGTCCTTGAAAGTCCTTGAATTGTTGAATGTCAGAAATATTAAAAATAAATATGTAAAAAGAATTTACCATGCAATTATTTTTATCCAAAAATGGGTGGAAACAAATGTGTTTTGTTGATCTATACATATTCCGCCGGCCGGCGGAAACAAATGTATTTTGTTGATACATATTCCGCCGCCGCCGCCGATGAAAGTCCTTGAATTGTTCTAAAAAAAGTCCTTGAATTTTGTAAGTGAAGAAGTGTACTAACCCTGCCACAACATTATATTCATAAATTTCATAAACTTGAGTGTACTTATCCGCTTGGTGTATCAATGTACAGCATTATTTGAAAATCAGTATACACAACTCTTGAAAATCTAGTAAGAAAATGATTTTTTTTTGCTCTTGTAAAAAGTCTATACTTAAACTTGAATGTTTTCCAACTTCAATATTTGTAGATCTAATTGTGAAAGATTTTAGTTTTGAAAGAATGGATACTACAACAAACCATTGTAAAAACATGATGATTATTAAACATTCACATGTTGATTCAGTTTGAAATTTAAAGAGTGATGACTACTTTTGCAAAGGTTTTATACTTTGAATTTTTCATATAAAAAGTGGAAAATTTTCTGAGTGCTTTTTAAGATTGGTACATTTAAGGTGTGCAATTTTTGCAAAATTGTATCTACTCAGTATAAGATATCATCGTAGAAAACATGGTCTTGGTTAGATACCAATTATTACCGGTAGTTGGAGCTCAATAGCTATCACCATGACACCAAAAGCCAAAGCCATCGCTATGAGCAGCGTGTATTGATTAGCCACAAATACCCATGCATGGTATTTTGACAATGGGAATAAGCGCATACATGTACTTAATTTGTAGCCTACGTAGTTTTACATGTTGAATTGAATTTAAATTATGTCTCACTACTTACATGTACTTACTGTTTGGTGGCCTGAGAGTGACATCCAACTGTTGCTGACCTAAGCTACAAATTTAGGATTTAGAAAACACAGGATAGTCAGTCACTCCACCATCACAGAACTATATATTGCAAATTAATTCTCTCTAAATTTGAGCCATTTCTGTGCAAAGTTTTGTACTTTTTTGGATTTTACTACACTTTTAGGCTTTATTACAAGCTTTTCCATTAGTTTTTAATTCTAAGTGGAATCTAGGCTAGTCCTTTTGAATTGGAGTTGGTAAATGTTTGACTGATAGTAGTGCCTTTTGGTCACATTTTTAAAGGCACTTTTAATTGATTAAACCGTTTATTCTTGAACCACAAACTTTGTGTGTACTCAGCAAGGTATATCTCCATTCTTGTACTTGTGAAATTGATATTGATTGGAAAATTAAATATGAAAAGGTTACTGGAGGATTTCTGTTATGAATAGTGGACACAATTCAAGGATCGTGGACTTATTGAATATTTTGCTATAGTTTCATTGAAATACTTGTGAGAGTATAAAATTTTGTTTTGGATTAAAGGTACATAGTCCAATTTTTCAAATTTTAGTCACATGGTGTAGGAATATGAAATCAGAAATAAGAGTTAAAATTAATTTGAGTTTGAACAGTTTTAAATAAAACGAATTATAACTTAGGCCATTTATATGTATTTTCCCAGAACTTTTTTTGCTTTACCAGTGTAATGGAAAATGTAAAATGGAATCTGTTTGTTAGATAACTCAGTGCATCATTATAGTTTCCTCTATAATAGTCAATATCAAACATCCCCGTCACTTTGATTTAAAAAAAAAATTAGACCAGTATTCTTAATCAAGTTGGATCTCTATTGTTGCTACTAGATTATTTACAAAACAAACATTGAAAATCTTACATTGAAACAGATTGAATTGATCACTTTGATGTATATACCTGTGTAATTATCAAGATATAGGCCTTACAAAAATGAAATGCATATTACAATAATCTTTATATGAGTTAAATAAAACAAATAATGAATGTTTGATTCATGCTCTGGTAAAAATATTTTCATTCTATGAAAATTGTAATGTTCCATTTAACTCGGCATCACCTTCTTAAATGGAACGTGTTTTTTCATAAAATATTCATACCATTGCACTCGTAACTTTTATTATTTGTATACTAATAATATTTTCATCTGTAGATGATAAAACACTTTGTTGTAAAATACCCGGTAAAATAGTCCTATTTGATCAATGCTATGTTTTGTAAGTAATTTTGACTGCCATGACAAAGTGAATCAGGCCTTGTTTTTTGAGGCGTTCGAGTGCAATAGCACACCATCACACACCTAAAATGATATCGAGGAGTGCTATTTTCAGCACACCTAAATCTGGTAAAATTATACACAATAAGATACAAAATGCACACCTACAGCATACCTGAATATCCTTAGAAGTGCTATTTGTAGCACACCAGGTATTTTCAAAATTCAAGGCCTGGTGAATGAAACTTTTCAAATCAATAATTTGAAACAAAATATGAAATATGAAGTATCCAACCACCAGACCCAAGCACAGTAAATAAATATATGAAAAGAAAAAAAAAGTATGCATGCAGTTGCAATCATGATGAACTGTTTATGCACTGTTCAAGCTATTTAAAACTCCCCTACATTGCCTGTGTGGGTCAAACTTAGGAATGGAGATCCCAATGAGTTGCACCACCTGTGAACAACCCCCAGGGTTGAATATATTGTTCCAATCCTGACTTTAGTGAAATTGATTAATCGTTTCATGTCAACATTGACATTAACAAAAGATTATAGGATAGGTAGTTAATTATCTTTATCATTCAACAGACAATATTTATTATCTACCTGTGGGTAGGCCAATGTAAATTAGTCATAGCTCAATTTTAGTGTAATTTGTCAAAACACCACTAGACACGATATCAATTATAGATGGCGCTATTACTGTTTGTTTGAACATCCAAGTAGTAAAGATTAGCAGTTGAATTCATAACTTAATTGGTAGACATATATTGTGCCTTCATTAAGAAACTTTAATCCAGAAACCAGAAAAAGAAACCGTAATTCCTTTTTGCGGTATATACATGGACTCCTTTTCCATGGTATGTTAGGGGAAACAGTAGGTAACCACTGCAAATTTTGTTGTCTATTTTTAAGGATCCATGTGTCGTCCTGCTTTGATCAGGACACCATTTACAATTATTTAAAAGAGTTAAAGAAGTAATATCTTAATGAAATCATTGACTCATGGATTCCACAGATGCATGTCCTGATAATTATTTGGGTAAAGGAGGCTCCGAATTTGAAAGGGACCCAGCTAAGAACCGAGTTTGTATTTTGCTAATTTTTTGATATGTTTTTACTGTAATTTTGCATATGTGGAAGAAGCAGAATTTGTTATGTTATGCTACCGACCTCATATGTTTTCTTTTTGTGTGTGTGTACCAAGGAATTTATAAAGGGGAACCGATAATCTCCGCCATTTTGATTTCACCGCCGTGTAAATCATATGGGACAGCAGCAATCTTGGGTTGTCGCTCATGGAGGTTGAGTTATTGTACCTCCGACAATTTACGGCTCTGCGTGCCTTACTTCGAGAGTCTTTGCAACAGATTAGCGGGAAAATTGGCCTACTTTGATCAGTGCAAGTCGCAATACACGCTACTTGAAACGCAGACACGGTTTGTGCGTGAAACAAAATGCACACGCTGTACATGCGTCAAGTGAAGATTTACGCAATCTGCTTGGATATTGGGCCAAACTCCGAATACATCCGGAGGTACAATAACTCTGCTCCATGAGCTACACAAGATGGCAGAGAAAACTGGTTCCCCTATAAAAATTCCTTGGTGTGTACTAATTTTTTATTAAAAATGTTGAAATGAAGTGGAAATATAAATGAATATCTTAATTTTTTGTGTTTGCTTAGATTACCGAGGAAGAAGGCCTTCTTGCGTTAGCAGCATGGCCAATGCTCAAAGAACTAGTCATTCACAATAACCCACTCACAATGAACAACAGCGGTGATCCACCGTTACTGAAGAGGTATCTACAAGACAGACTTGGTATACAGATGGTGAGGAGAAAGCAGGAGGCGGTCAAGAAACCTATCATACAAGTACCTCAGAAGCCGCATAGAAAGGTATAGTGTTTGTTACATATTGGGTGATTTTAATGTAAACATAATTTATGATAACCCAATGACAACAAACAACAATGGTAATCCGCAATTATTGAAGAGGTATCTTCAAGACAGACTTGGGATAAAGATGATGAGGAGAATTAAAGCGAAAGGTGGTAAAGAAACCGGTCATACAAGTACCTCAGAAACCGCATAGAAAGGTATAGTGTTTGTTACATATTGGGTGATTTTAATGTTAACATAATTTATGATAGCCCACTGGCAACAAACAACAATCTGCCATTATTCATTATTGAAGAGGTATCTACAGGACAGACTAGATCCAGATCCTCAGAATCTTACATTGAAACAGTTTGAATTGATCACTTTGATGTATGTGTCTTTATCAAGATATAGGCTTTAGAAAAATGAAATGATATGTCAGTACCTCAGAAGCGACATGGAAAGGAAGTTTCTTGTTTCTTTTTTTTTTTGTCAATGGTTTATGGATTTCAATTAGTATGACTCAATTATGCTATGTATTGATTTATGCAGCATCTTCATGTAAATCTTTCAGAATAGGGTAGGGTGTCCACGATACCAAAAGCATTCACTGTGTGGCAATTACTGATATTGATGTGTTTAGGGTTAAACAGTACTTTTTATCAGTGGCGGCGAAAGGTTAACATTTTTGTCAGTAGGGCGGCCAGGAGCCAGGATATTTTCAGAGGAAAAACTTTGATTTTGATCGACCCAAATCTATTTTTCTGAGTTTTGCAAAAGTGACAAACAAACAAACAAACAAAAAAGATTTTCAGTAGTTTTACAAGTATTTTATGTAGTATTTTATTAAATAACGACTTTGTAGGTGTTTTGGTGCTTTTTATGGATATTTTGGGAATTTGGGTGGACCTTTTTAGTACATTGTCACATTTGGGGCTTTATTTTCTTATCTTTTTTAAGACGGACCGTCCCCTTCAAGTTAAATCTAGGGGGGACGTGTCCGCTTCCGTGGCCTATGCTTTATACTAATTTTTTATGGAGTATAGTGCTTGGCTAATGAAGCATGTTGTTTCTAACACAGAACTAATTGAGTTTCAATAAACTGTAGGTGCTTATAAGTTATGTAGCGTTTTTAAGAATATAAAGTTCCCATATCAAATTGTTACATTTATTCAATTACTACTAAAATAAATTTAGCTGTCATACAATGTTAAAGGTATACACGTACCAAGAAATGGACAACACCATCAAAAGCAACTAAAGTTTTTGATATTTTCCAGGCGTATTTGTAAATTTGACTTTGTGACTGTTACTGGAAAAGTATTTTTGATTTATTTATGTGATTTCCTGATTTGTTATTACATCTATTTAGAGGGAGGGTGAAATCCTTCAATTCTTGTTTATTTTAAGATTATTTCACTATTATGCTTCAAATTTATAGTTGTTCTGAATAAAATCACTGGTTGAATTAGATTTTGTATCTGATAGTAACAGTGCCCTCACTCATAATGACATATGTGAATGCATAGATGGCAGCATTCAAACATTCAAAACTCAAAATACCTGGACGAAACAATAACGACTCATACTGTGTTTTGTCATCAGTTCAATCAATGTTTTATTATGTACAATGATATAGTTACTGACTCTAGCAGTTATTTTCAATTAAGCAATATTAATTATAAGATGTTGTTCAAAAAATGATTTGATTTTAAAAACAGCTAAAAATGACTCAGAATTCTGATCAGGGTATCCAGAATATCATGAAACAGTACTCTTTATTTTCTTTATGTTCTTTTCACATAAAACTATATCCCACACATGGTTGAGTCGTTGAGGTTGGCCCGCCCCTAAGGGAGTTATTGCCAGTACTAGCTAATCAATATATGTTTAATTAGTAACTAATTAGTTATCATGCCAACAGGGACCAGATCGAGTTCAAAAGTCAACTTGATATTTGTAACATTTTAATTTCAGACACTTAAATTATGATCAAATTTGTTTATAAATTTCAATTAACTTTATCTTGGCTTTGTTTGAATATCAGGTCAAAGAAATCCCAAGACCACTCCCCAAGAGGCCGCTAGATCTGTTGATGCTAGAAGGCGTACCAGAGACACCAGCATTACCAAGTTCCCAGCAGCCACACCCACCAGAGCCACGCCCATCATCTCAACCACTACCACCCATTCCTACTGCTGATGAAGTCCATGAGGTAGACCCTACAAATGGTAAGTTTGACAACCACACCCGCTCGAGCCACGCCCATCATCTCAACCACTACCATTCATTCTAACTGCGGATGAAATCCATGAGGTAGACCTTACAAATGGTAACACACCCATCATATCAACCACTGCCACCCATTCCAACTGCTGATAAGATCCATGAGGTCGATCTTACAAATGGTAATTTTGGCAACCACACCCACCTGAGCCACGCCCATCATCACAGCCACTGCCACCCATTCCATCGGTGGATGAAATCTACATGGTAGACCTAACAAATGGTAATTGTTAAAAAAATAAAATTTAAATATAGTAAATGAATTGTATTTATCTTTATGACTGAATTTGAAAAAAAAAATGTGTTGAGAATCTGTATGGATTCTTGTATTCTAGATTCTTTACTTAGGAGAATACTGTAAAACACTTAAATTTCGCGGGTACTTTATTTCGCGAATTCGCAAGAAGTGACATTTTCGCGAGTATTAAATTTCG
>JXSR01S010010.1:24677-42289 GCA_000969725.1 Ophiothrix spiculata
GTTTTGGGTCGACCAAAACGAAAAATTTTCCTCCAAAAGGTCCACTTATTGAAAATCCGCACCCCCCTTGAAAAAATCCTGGCTACGGGCTTGATTCTTACTCAGTCTTTACTCTTTTCAGCACTATCTGCATCCCTGCATTTAGAGACTTGCAATAAATGGCTTATTGAGAATAATCTCTCTCTCCATACAGGGAAAACTGAACTGATTCTCGTTGGATCTAAACGCAAAGTAAACAATATTGCTGATTTTTCTATTGTCCTCAAAGATGGTCAAAAAATCTAGTCCAAACATACTGTGATCTATCTTGGGCTTGAACTAAATCAATACCTTGATGGTGATGAAATTGCAACCACAATTGTGAAGCAATTTAATTCTCCTTTGAAATTTCTCTATCGTCAGGCAATTTTTAAATCAAAAAATGAAGAAAATGATCTGTTCTGTTTGACTATTCTATATCCTCCTGATACTGTGCCATTTCTATTTATCACTCAGATTGCATCGGGCCCAGAACAAAGGTATTCATTTTATTTTAGGTAAAGATTATATGTATCATATTAGCAAAGCCGATTTTCAGAAGTTAGGCATTTCAAACATCAGTACCAGAGCCGAACAGCTCCGTCTTAATCATGTTTTTAACATTTTTCATGATTTTTGTCCAAGCTACATGACAGAAAATTTTGTTAAACTGGCTAATCTCCATCATTACAACACTAGGGGTAGCTTTTTTAAAAATAAAAACAGCTGATTTTGCATCTTTTTTCTACAATGCAATCCGTAATTGGAACCAGCTGCCGGAGGATGTCAAATCGTGCTCTTTTAAACATGTTTATAAGAAAAATGTAAAACTCACCTGCTTGACAACATGGATGTCTAGTTTTCATATTTGTCAATTATGTTATTTTGCTGTTGGTCATGGTTTTTAATGTGGGCACCCATATAAGGTGGATTTGTTACATTGAGAATGATTTATGCATAAACTTTGACATATCTTTTCAGCAATCCCATGAAATGTTTTAAGTTTGGTATCATTTTAAACACAATTTATTTGACTTTCAAGAAATTAAGAATAGAACCCAAAATGAAGTGATTATATAGGCTTAATAACCTGTTAAAGCTAATTAGCCAGGGTGGAGGCGGGTGTGGATGAGGCATCATGAAAATTGTGCATCAATTTTTGTGTCATATTTTCTTAAAAATCCATTGAAGTGTCATAAATCTGATTTGAAAGGCTGGTTATTGTTTATCAAAATCAAGTTGGAATTAACCCGAATAAAGTTGATCATTAACGCTAATAACAAGTTAAAGTCAATAAACTAATTTAGCCAGAAATCAAAACGGGCATAAATGCGGTTGGCGTGGATGAAATATGTACATTGTGCATCAAATCTTATCATAACTTTTCAATAATTGTATGAAATGTTATAATTTTGGTATGATTTTGAAGATAATGTATTAGTCTATAAAACCAATTAAAAATAATAGCCAAATAAAGGTGCTTATTATCTCTAATCAACCATTGCCAGGAGGGAGTTAGGTATGGATGAAGAGAGTGAGTTGTAACGCAAATGGGCCCGACCTCAAAAAATATGATCTGCATTACGAGTTTTGAAGTGTATATATAGCATTTATTGTGTATAATAATTATTGTTCTCCACAAAAAGGACCCCTTAGGAAATTAGTTTTTGACTTTAAGGGTTATCCTTGGCATATTTTAAGCCTAAGGTCATTACTTTTTAAATATTATTGTGTTTATTGTAAAGATTTATATATGTATGCAATTGTTTTTATTGACTGTACGATATGCTGAATAAAATAAAATCAAATCTACTTGTTGTGCGCTCTTCTCCAACCTGCACTAAGAGTGCTTAGTTCTTCAGCTTGTCCGGCTATCAGGTCTATTTCATTACAATTCCACATAATTCATATCAATATATTTCATTTTTGTGTGACACTGCTAACACTGAATTAAAAGAAATTTGTTGTTTGTTTAAAGGTAACAAATTATCTCCGAATGCTAACCAAACAAACTTGATGTTCCTTGGTACTCGTATGCAAACGAATATTGAAGAAAAATACATCATAAACCACGATGGGTGCCGTTGTAAATCGTGTGCGAGAAGCCACAGGTGTCCAAAAATCAGGCCGGTGGCCAGGATTTTTTCAAGGGGGGTGGGGGGTGCGGATTTTCAAAAAGTGGACCTTTTGGAGGAAATATTTTCGTTTTGGTAAACCCAAAACTAATTTTAGTGGTTTTGACAAAGTGACAAGCAAAAAAAGGGTTTTCAGTAGTTTTTCAAGCATTTTGTTTAGTATTTTAGTAAGTAACGACGTTACATTTACGTGTTTTGGTGCTTTAGGTGTTCTTTTGGTGGATATTTAGGGAATTTTTGTTGACCTTTTTTGTACATTGTCAATTTTTGGGGGTGCGACGCCACCACCGCACCCCCCCCCCGGTACAAATAGTTGTATGTAGAGTAATGATCGTGTGCAAAAACTACAGTAGTTGCAGAACCAAAAAATGTGTACAATTCTATTGTACTATTCCTGGTCCTATTCTTTTCATTTGCTATACAGCTCCTGTTGAAGACATTATTCGTGCGTATGGCTTATCATGTATTATACAGTGTGTCCAAGAATGAAGTTATCAAGATTTCAATGCCACATAATTCAACAACTACAATATCACAGACACTGAAAGTTGGTGACAATCATGCTTGATGTCTTCACTTGATTTGGTGCAAAAATGAAGAAAATCCATGCATTAATTATCTAGGAGTGGGCCTTTGAAGCTCCAGAGGGGTTTGGACACTTTTCCCAGTTTGGAGAGGTCGTACAAATCCAGCGGTAATTTGCAGATGAAGTATGCGAGCTAGGATTTCATCTTTACAAACATTTCTGTTTTGTTTTGCATGTTCCTTCTCCATGATGATGTCTTGAAGTCTTAATAAAGGTTCCGCAGAATGTTAACTTGGCTTTTACCTTGGCGTCCACACGCTACTTTTTTGCAGTTCATTCTGTCATCTGATACCAAAAGCTTTTTATTTTCTGACATTTTTAAAATGGGCTACTTGTGCGATGGGGGGATATCTGGCTCCTGGAAATGTTAGATAAATCTTTCCATTGTTTCAATGATATCTGCACTTTCCAGGTATTGGTCAATCATAATACTCTTTTCTACATTGACCAATGAGGTGTTATGTTTGCTTTGAATTACCTATTCCCACAACCACTGCTACCAAGGTATCAGCCCATTAACGCACTTTCAAATGGCCCCAAATGGCCCCTAAATGATTTTCCTAACGATTACTTATAAAATTTTAATTGATTTTTACATATGAAAAGAAACCAGATTTAGGTTAATATAATCTTGAAAACAAAGACACTTATAATTGGACAAATATTATCATGACTATGTCTGTAAAGATGACGTTCTTCGTTGCATGGTCATGTTGCAAATCTCCGTTGAATTTATACAACTTACCTAAACTGGGAAAAGTGTCTAAACTCCTCTGGAGCTTCAAATACTTATTTCAAGACAACTGGTGAATGGATTTTCTTTATTTTTGCACCATAGCAAGTCAAGACATCAGGCATGATTGTCACTAAGTTTCATTGTCTGGAATTATTTGGTTTTTGAATTGTGTAGCGTTGAAATCTTGTTAACTTCATTCTGGGACACACTGTATATGTGTAAATTTCAGTCGTTGTTGTGTCAATCAGAATTATATTTTAGTTTTAATGGTCAATTTTGTGTAAAAGTTATGAAATCATGACGTAACATCCTGTTTTTATAATTATTCAAACTAATCCGATGTTGCAATGAACACTATATTCTGTTTTATGAACATGTGCAATTCTACTGTATATATGGTATAGATACAGACTTATACCAAAGGCCAACATTTGAGAATTATGGGATCTCTGCTCCAGCTGGCTTTTATTATTCCAAGCCATATCCCATAATGCAGTACGATAGACAAAACGAATAAATTCCATTGACCATACAATTACGTGAGCATATACGTGACCAGCTGATTCCAACTGATTTGGGTAGCTATAGGTGTCAGTATTTACAAAGTAAGGATGGATGAGAGAGGACCGGAAGGCCAAAAAAAGCCTGTGATATGTGCTCCCCAAAACAAAAACAAAAAAAGTTTCAAAGATTACACCAACCACAGGACAAGACAGGGACGCGGACAATGCTCAAAAAAGAGGCAAAAAGAAAAGAAAAAAAGAATGGTAATCAAAGTAAAAGGCAATATAGTCAAAATGTAATTCATCAAAAAGAAAAGGGGAAAATGGTACTCATAGCAAAGGCAATTAATTGTAGGCAGAAATTAATTATTGTTTCAATTTCTTTCTGAATTGCTTGACTGAATTTCAGTTCTTGAATGAATTGTCAAAATAATTACATAGGTGCGGACCAGTTGTTCTGACAGATTGATCAGAGAAAACTCTTTTATTTTTATTTAACTGAAGATGATTTTTATGTCTTGTCGAGTATTTGTGTATGTCAGGTCGTTTGATAAAATAATTATCAAATGATGAAGGTAATATGCACATATGATATTTATCAATAAATGTAACCAATTCTAAAGTATACGTATCTGTAATACTCAAAACATTATACTTAACAAAGAGCAAGTGATAGTGGTGTCATCAGAAAACAAGATGAATTCCAGAATATTAGACGTATGTATAATATCATTGACATATATGATAAAAAGTAAGGGTCCCAAAATTGAACCTTGTGGGACACCATAAATAATATTTTTGTTTTCTGATGAAAATGAGTTAAATGCAACAAATTGTTTCCTGTTACTGGGATAATCTTGAAACCATTTTAAAACTATTCCTTAAATCCATAATGCTCCAATTTGTGCAAAAGACTTTGATGGTCTATAATAGTATCGAATGCCTTGGAAAGGCCTAAAAATACTGAGAGTGGCTTCATTTCTTTCGGCTGCGTTATTGATCTTGTCAACAAGATGTAGAATGGCCATATAAGTTTAATGTTTTGGCCTAAATCCAAATTGTTTGTCATTAACTATTTCATAGTCATCAAGGTAATCGATACATCTGTTAAAAACCAATCTTTCTAAGATTTTTGAAAAGCATGGAAGTAACGAGACAGGTCTGTAATTCGTTAACTTTTCATCATTGTTTTTCTTGTAAATTGGAAAGACTTTTGCTATTTTGAGCTTGTTTGGAACAATTCTAGTAGAAATGGATAAATTGAATATATAAGTAAGTGGTTGAGCAATTTCACCTATAACTCTTATTATGATTAAGTTCCCAATGTTATCATTACCAGCACTCTTGTTAGAATCAAACCTGTCAGCAATTGTTATTAATTCTTTTGCAACAATAGGATTGAAAAACATACTACTGCTTTTCATATTGTGAAGATAGTCATAATACTGTTTTCCAGTACAAGAATTGATTTGTGATGCAAGTTTAGGACCTATTTTAAGGGGAACTGAATCTATGTCCATCCTCATCCTTGAATTTGTACTGTTTTGGTTTGTGTTGGGATCTACCTAGTACATCATTAATTGTTTTCCACGTTTACATCATATTGTTCCTCACATTTTCAAATTCAGAGTAAAAATACATTCTTTTCGATTTTCGAATATGCATGTTTAATTTATTTTTGTAAGTCTTGAACTTTTGAAGTTTTCCTTTGCTCGGCGAGTTTAGATAACAAATTTGTATAATTTATTCTTTTTTTTTATACTTCTTAATAAACCTTTGGTGATCCATGGTAAAATTTGATTCTTTTTTTTAATTTTATTATTACCACATTTTTCAGTGGGATACATTCGTTGTTCAGATTATCGAAAGTTTCCATGAATTTGTTGTAATCTTCATCAGCACTATTGCCGTCCAAGATTTCATCCCAATAAACCTTCGAAAGCTTAAGTTTAAAGTTAGCAAATATAATGATCAGAGTGTACATTTCTTTTTTTCGTATTCTCTGAATACTTGTTATTTTCCCGATTTGCGGATAATAAAGTAGTTGGGAAATGATCTGTCAAATCTGTAACGATAATTGAAGACTTTACAATATTTTCATTATTTTATTATTAGTAAGTATGTTATCAATGATTGTAGCTGAAAGTTCCGTAATTCTTGTTGGTTTATAGATTACAGGACACATTAAATAAGAATAAACAAGTTCCAGGTAATTGTGAATTTGTTTTTGGTTATCGACTTTTAGTATATAGATCAATATTGAAATCGCCCATTTTCAGAGTCAAGAACTTTGAAAATGGGATTGATGTCCGGTATGAAGTCATCAATTGATGTGTGAGATTTATGGATCTCTATTTCAACAAAGCATAATCCAAAATTGCTATTTGCAATACATAAGTCTTCACTAAGCTTGTATTTGAGTTTACTTGATATATATATAGACAAACACCCCTTTATCACGTCCAATTCTGTTAAAATTTTCCATACTATATCCTGGCATATTATAGTCACTGAGAGATTTATCTCTAATGTGAGTCTCAGATATACCAATAACATCGAACCCACATTTAAATCTTTTTAACATTCTTGAAGATAGACTTCTAATGTTAATATTGAGAAAGTTGATGTTTCCAGCTTTTACTTCAGGATCTAAAGTGAATTGATCTGGAATTAGATATGGACATTTGAAAATTGCATCATTATTTTTTACCACATCATTATAATTTTTGTCATCGCTGCATTCAAATCTTAAAGGATTGAAAGCCATCTTGTCGTATTCTGAAAATCAACGTCGGTAACATTTAATTTCTGAGGAATGTCCATTTCATTTTCATCATTTTCGATGGTGTTCCTGTTAGAATTGATACTTGAAGCAGAACAATTAAAACATGCCCATTCACCTTTTGACGATTTAAGTTGATTTTGTTTCAATCTGGTACATTTTTTGTGTACATACCTTCTACATAATCTACAATTTAGATCTATGTGACAATTTTTGATTAATTTTAAGCATACTACACTTAAATCATTTGAGCTATTTATATCGTAATTTTCCACTTGGTCAACTTTATCAATACATATATTATTACATTTTGGACAATTCAGATCCTCTTTCTTTTTGTCTAATGCTTGAAGTGGGTCATATTTGAAATGCAAATTAATAGAAATATAATGAAAACAATGGTAGTGATGTTAAATTTGTTTATATCACCATGCAATATGTTTTACCTGATTGAAAACACAATATCTTAAAAAATTGTGATATTTCATGAAAAATGGGTAATTTAAAATGTTACAATTAAAGTTCTAAATAAGACGAAAAACGGTATCATATTCATTCATATTCATATTCATCAGACCTTATTCCATAATATATACATGTAAAATATAGACAAACAAGATAACAATACAAAGACAATAATGGAGGAGTAGTCAAAAGGCCAGTGTAGGCCAGAGGACTACCCCTTGATTAATAAGTGTTCAAGGAATTACCATGGAGACCGGCCCATGGTGGAAAGTTAGACATGTTAGAAGACATGGGCCGGAAGATAGTAACTCCCGGAAAACTTACAACATTATGTTACTAAATGCAATTGTACATAAAAAAGAAACAAAACAATACAATACAAACAAAGCTCCACAAACTCAAATTTGTTCATAACTAGATAACAAATATTGTTTGTACTGATTTCTAAAATGTCTTGATGATCTTATTATCAAGTAAATTCCAAATTATTGGCTCCTGGGTTCTAACAGAGTGATCTGAAAAAGATCTAGCATGGCTTGTTTGTTGAAAATGTTCTTGTTTGGTAATTATGGATTTCAGATCTAGTGATGAAAAAGTTTTTGAAACCAGTTGGTAGTTGATTGTTCGAGTACATGTACATAAAGAGCGCAGTTTCAAGTTTGAACATATCATTTACATTAAGAATATTATTACTTACAAATAAAGGTCCTGTATAGCTTATATAATGACTTTTTGGAAATAGTTCGTACTGCCCGTTTTTGTAACTTAAGAATTTTGTCTAAGTACGTTTTGCACGAATATCCCCAAACAAGAATACCGTAACTATAATGTATGGAAGAACTAATGAGCAATACAGTGTATATAATATTCGTTTTGGAATAAAATGTTTTATCTTGTTCATAACGCCAATATTGCATGATATTTACTTTGCAACATTATCAATGTGATATTTCCAAAGTTTTCATCAATTGTTACTGCCAAAAATTTGGTTGTTTTTACACGAGAAATCTCAGATCCATCAAGGACAAAATTACATGCATTTACAATTGTTTTATTCTGAGTAGCATCTGTGTCCAGCTCACAGTTTGTCATGTGAGGCGTTCCCATCATCATAAAGTTCGTTTTGCAGGCATTAACAGAAAGTTTATTGGCTTTAAACCATTTACTTCAAGGAGTTCTGTATTTATAAGAGGTATTTTACTTAATATGTCCTTGTGGGAATACAATATCGTGGTGTCGTCAGCAAATAATATAAAATCAAGAATATTAGACGTTTCTGTAATATAATATAAATAATAGATATTGAAAATAATAGCTATTTAAAGAAATCCTAAAAATCAAGTTTCCCATCCCATCCCCCTTGCTTTTAAGTAAATATTGACACCTTTAACTACCACAATCAGTTGAAATCAGGTTCTTTGCCATTTTTGTTTCCAAATAAACCCTAATTTAGCTAATTTAGGGACAACAAAAGCACAATTTTACCTATTTTTAAACAAAAATCAATAACATCTTTAGTCAGGTATATAGGTGATAGTAACATCATAAACAACTCACCCAGTCTTTAAAATAAGATTATCCTTAATTTGATATCAAACACGACTCTGAACGCGACATAATTATGATTTACACAAAACTTAGGGCCAATGACACCTTATTTTTAATGACCTCCAAAAATCTGTTTCACCTCCTTACTTTATTCTGTAAATATCGACACCTGTATCTACCATTATTAGTTGAAATCAGCCTCTTTACATTTTTTCCCAGATGAACCCTAAATTAGGGATACCATACTTCCTTATTGAAAACAATAATTACTCAAAGTACCAGGTGTCCCAAAAATGGTTACATGTAGCAAAATGAGAATAAATAGTTTGCTAAACTTTTGAACCATACCTCTTCTACACGTTCTTCGCAAAATTTAATTATCACAACATAATTATTTTTTGAGTTCTTAACAAAGATTGATACCTATATCAGAAACTTATTTTTTTAAATTCAAAAATATAATTATCATAAAAGTGACAATTCATACCGTATGTCGTTGGAAGGCTGAGAAAATGGAAAATCTAAATTTTGTAAATAACAAAATGCAAAGTGTGACTTTCGGGGGAAGATTTTAAATTCCGAATCATTATGATGATGAAGATCAAACATGTCTGTATTGTTTTGCTTGCTTCAGTATGTTGTAAGCTTGCAGAGCAGAATGGAAACAATAAATATCCCAAAATGGAAGGAATGTCAAAAGAAAAGCCTTTGCTTGCTGGTCATCAAACATATAGGTAAACTCAGCACTTGGTGTATTTTTATCATTTTCAACCCAAACGCGGGCAGCTGATTCAAGCAGCCATATCGCCAGGTTAATTGGTATAAGGTACATTAACGCAAGCTTTGTAAGTTTCGAAATGTTTTGATCATTTCGGCAAGTGTATTGAGCCAACAAAATAAATTCTGTTTGTCCCCAAATATGACCAATACTGAAGGCCCAGTAGAATATATCCAAAAGTGATACATATATGTCTTTGTTTTTATCAATCAGCAAGCCAAATGAAGATATAAAGTTCAAAATGTCATAAATGAATAAGGCACATGAAGCACACAGTAAGAGGTAGACTGTTCCTGTGATGTACGTGGTCTTGTATATGCCATACTGTATTTGCGTGTAAATCTTAGAGATTGATGCAAATGTT
Source organism: Ophiothrix spiculata (assembly GCA_000969725.1). Lineage (NCBI taxonomy): Eukaryota > Metazoa > Echinodermata > Ophiuroidea > Amphilepidida > Ophiotrichidae > Ophiothrix > Ophiothrix spiculata. Next base: position 34,593 of record JXSR01S010010.1, read on the forward strand.
AAGAAAATTAGCGGCGAATATACGATAAACATGATAGCTTTAATAGCAATCTGCTTTGTTTTTTCATCCAGAGTGGAAAATGATAAAATTGATTCCGAAAAAACGCAAAATGCGAAAATAAAAACAGCTGAAATGACAATCAAAATCCTCCGCAGCAGTCTACTGTTTACATTACTACTGTTTCTATCATTTACTCTTTCTTCACCCATTGATTGATAGCTTTGGCTCAAATTATCATTTTGATAAGTAAGTCTTGTAGACTCATCGGCATTATTGTTGCGTATTTCGGCTTCATTTTCAGACGTGTCTACTTCAATACGGTAACGCACATCCATACCCATTGTTTGCCACAATTCTACCAAACAGATAAGTGAAATATTTAAGAATTCAGCATATAATGGCTGAAGAAAACTTTCAGTCATTGCAAGAACAAATTGGACATTATAAACATCAGAATCATTGGAATCCGATGATGTGACACCGATGCTATAGTTGCAAAGGTCAGAAGCATTGATGACCGAGCTTGTGTGATCATAAGAAAGTTCAAAAAGAGGTCGGACAATAAGATTTATCAATTCGGACACTATTGCGCCCAACATAATTGCTATACTGTAATGAAAGAAGACAGACGCCTTTATGTATACGCCATTGTATTTTTTCAAAAATACGATGCCTAAAACACAACAAAAAGGAAGAATGGCATGTTTGACAATTATTATAAACCACTCCTTCTCCTCCCGATCTCTCATTTCTAATGCTCTCTTAACTAATTTGCCCACAAGAAAGCAGAAACTACCGACTCCAAAAAGCAGGATTTGATGCCATGATGAATGTCCTTTATGTACCGGTTCTTCAACGCCATCGTGTACAGAATGCAACACTAGTTGCAAATGTGACCCGGGCCATCTTCGTACCGCGACTGATATGCTTCTCCTTCGAATCCATATTTTATACATTAATAGATACACAAGTATTAGGATAGTCAGAACTACAGGGCAAATGCAAAACATCAAAAATAGTCCCATCTGAAAAAGAAAATCTTTAAAATCATCTTGATATTTTCTTGTTGCTACCAAAAGAAACTGAATTGTAAGCGACAAACTTGTGAGGAAACACAACAATACGTATGGTCGAAAAAATACGACGTTGTTTTGGTTGCGACCATTGGTATTCGCCATCTAGAAAACAATAGTATAGAAACCTTACGTCAGTACATTTAGTACATATCAATACAACATCGGTTAGAGTAGGGGACGGTGGGGCAAGTGGCCCTTTTTTGTTCAAACGCTCCTAAATCGGACATGATAAGGTCTACAAGATTTCCCTGTTTACACAAGATATATACCCGAACTATGTGTTACGTAAATACTAGACTACATGTATGTGGCTTATCGTATTTTTTTTTTTTAAATAAGAAAATGAAAATGTTGTCAAAAGGGCCAACTTACCCCGCATGCGGGATAAGTTGGCCCAACCAGTGCAGTGGGGTAAGTAAAAAAAAGTAATACTTATTTTACCGTGACACATTTCATACTTTATGTTTATTTTAAGTGAAGCACGAGAATGTGCTGCATACAAAAATGTCCTTTTGGGATGGAATGCCATAATAAATTAAAACAATATCGATCTTTCAAAAAGAAACGTTGTGGCCTACAGTGTTATCTGCAGCTTTTAAGAAAATTATGCACTGAAATATACAGGTGTCCTAATAAAAACGCAACGAACTTTGAACTTTAATTTTGAGAGAACAGAGCACAATGGTGAGCAAACGTTACAATAATATTACAGAGTAGATCATTGGCTTTTACAGGATGTTTGTGTTGTTTAATTTGGATCTCTGAATCAAAAGTTGTTGCACATTTTGCAAAGACACGAAACATTTTGATGGTCTGTTTTTTTAATCTGTAAATATTCACCTCTTGTGAAGTCATTGGATATATACACGTTGAATGAAAATTGCTAAAAACATCACATGATTAGGAGTAGTATTACTTGAACCCATTTCATGACATAAGGGCTCAATTTAATGATGATCTGCTGATAGTAAGCAGGTTTTTGCGTCTGGTTTAGTCAACCTGTTGCGTCCCATTGACGGGCCAGATGAATCATTAACTTACTTCAGTTCTTAAACTCCTTTGTCTTCAGTTTTCTTCTGTGGTTTCGGTTAAAGACTTATTATTGGTTGACATCTTTCATTAGAATCCTTTTTTTTTTCGAATCTTTTGGCAGAAATTGTATCCTAAACTACCCGATTGTCGCACCAGAAGTAACAGATTCAAGGAATATGAGAGTATCAGATAGATCCGTACTTTAATTGAAAATTTTGACCTGTTAAAGTTAAAAATGAACTGAAAATATCAAAATTGGTTTGAATTGATTGTGCTCTAGTTGGTTGCAGAATTCTCTTCTTTTCAAGTGTGCATTTCTTTAGCTGGAAGTGTAAACTTACAAATCGGATCAAAGTAGATTAAAGGGTTTTCTTAAATTCTTCATATCTTTGGACTGGAGTAGTAAAATGAATCGGGACAAAAAGCATGTTTTTTGCTCCAAAAGATCCGTAGTTTTGAAGTTCAAAATGCTTAACCTGCTGTAAACATGCAATATAGGTCACATATATCCTATTAGTCTTGTGAAAAGACTTGCGTCTTGTTATACCGTACGCATCTACTTATATACTTGTCTAGAATTAAAAACGTGTTAAAACGTAATCAATGTTATGGTGCTCGAGTCTGAGTAGATTAACGTGTGTAATAGGGGACCAACCCGCCCCGTAGTCCCAGTTTTGACTTAACCTCATGGTATACCAACAAAACAAAGAATAAAGAAGATTTAATCTCATGATATGTTGGACAACTACCACACCTCGTAATCCATAACCAGCTAAGTAATATCTTGCCACTAGTACAAAATTACTTTTGCTAAAAAAGATTGCTAAGGTAACTCAAAAACTAATTTTACTGATAACTTACACAAAGAGCTGAGTTCGGTCTTATAAATTTTATGGAAAATTTGATGCTTTATGCATAACCAAAAATCACCAGTGACATATTTCTCCCGAGGTCACGTGAGCAGAAACTCAAGGTGGGCCAACCTGCCCGAGGGCCAACCTACCCCTCCCTCCACTACTTATGTGTAAATTTTAATTTCACGACCTTTTTGTGTTTATTTTCTGCCTGAATACCGACTGATATTGGGAAAATGCATGTACTGTTAACATGGTAAAGGCTACAGTCCCTAAAAACGTCTCGCTCGGCTGAATGTCATGTTTACTGCAAGTTTTTACCTACTTACACCTATCAGAATATCACAATTGTTGGCGTACATATTGAATAGAGTCTCTAGTTTATACATGAAACTTTACTAGTGATTTCACGTCCATTATCAAGGTCAAAATGACGCCTAAAGACTCCTTCGAAAAAGTTGACCCTTTTTCGCCGAAACCTCATAATTTCATGATGTTCGAACAATTCGACTGGTTTCAAATGTTGACAGATTGTAGGCTTGATACTTCTTATTGAATTACAAACAATATTTTATAAAAATGCTGAGTTGATTTTGAATGATAATGTAACAAACACGCGTTGTTTTGCCCGAAAATCCGGACGTGAATTACGACTCTGAGTTCGCCCTGTTTGAGCTGTGAATTGCCTGTTTTAAGTATCTACATTATCTACATTTTGTCTGATATACGCATTCGCATAAATTACTTACAAATTGAGCATTCCAATGAGGCAAAAAATGGCAATTTTTATGTAAACAAATGAAAAATACGGCATTCTAATGTTTATGTTTTCGATTTTAGTTCATGATCTCAACGCTGCCTTGATAGCTCAGCGGTAGATCCCTCGCTTCGTAATGCATGACTAACCCCTGCCACAATTCAATTGTTCCAACCGTAACAGCTAGCTGATAATCAACAACTTGAACATATATCAACAAGGGTCAATTTATAGTTCTTTTAAAGCTACCAAATATTTTGTGTAACAAGTCTTTGTTATCTTATTATCTAGAAATATAATTCCAATGCATCTTCTAATCAACAACGGATGCTTGGTGTTGTAAATCACCAAACATTTTCACCAAATACTCCTCAATGTTGTGTATTGATTTTTCATCACCAAGCCTCCGTTATTTTTAGAAAATATATTGGGACTACATATCAGATTATAAGATAACAAAGACTTGTTGCACCAAATATTTGGTAGCTCATAAAAACTATAGTTTGACCCTAACAGGCCATTAATTTTTCTACATTCAAATTTGCAATTTTGTTAAAAGTGCATGTGTGACAGATAACACAGCAGACAACGTATCTGTTTTTGAAACATCGATCTTGTTTGCTTTGAATTTGGCATTTCAACAATAAAAGACCCTTGCTTCAGTTTAAATATAAACGCGTATTTAATATGGAATATGTCACGGTAAATTGAGCATATTTTCATTTTTGTATAAAAGGACCAACTAACCCCACTGGGTGGACCAACGAATACCCTGGTCACATAACCTTGCGGCGAGGTTACAATGTGTTTACGGCGTCAATTCAGCAGACGCCGATCGGACACCGACCGGTGTCTGGTCGGTGTCCGACCTGGGTGTCCTGGAGCCGTAGAGACACCGGAAGCAAGGCGCAAGAATTTAATTCCGAATTAAAACCTTGGGGCTTGTATACGATGTCTTCAGTTATGGTCAAATAACCACCGGCGTCTGACCGGTATCCGACCGGGCATCATAAGCATTCACCAGTGTCATACCGATGTCATACCGGCGTTGCGGCTCCTTGCAGCTTATGTAACCAGGATGTTATCCTGCATGCGGGGTAAGTTGGCGTTTTTGACAAAAATATTTGCTTAATTATTTAAATATGATAGACTGCCTTACGTAACAAATATTTCGGGTATATATCTATCTTAAGCAAAAAGGAAAACCGAATATATCTTCTCTAGACCCGGGCTCTAGACTCTAAACTGCCCGAACCAGAGGCGTTTGAAAAAAGGAGGTACAACTAACTGCACCTTCCCCTGTTGTTTAACCCCGGGGCATTCAAATATGAAAGTGACGTACTGCTCTTACCGGCTTTCAAAATGAAGGGGCAATAGGTGACAAATACGTTGAAAAATAGGGGGTCATTGGGTGTAGAGGGTGACAAAACTAGGTCATTCGGAGCTATTTGTAAAAAAAACCCCGATAAAACAGGGTCATTCGGTGTCAGTTTTCAAATAAAATAAGCCTAAATTTTGACATTTTGAAATCGCTGATCTTCAAAATTTTGTAATCTTGACAAATTGAGCGAAAAAGGGGGTCATTTGGTGTAGGTTCTAGAAAAATTAGGGCAATGGATAAGAGTCACCACAAAAAAGATAAGAGGGTTATGACGTTGGACTGCTAAAAAAACGCGGGTCATTGGGTGACAGCTCTGTGAAAAAGGGGTCATTGGGTGACAGCGCAGCGAAAGGGGGTTTTATCGACAGGATCATAACGCATGCCAATATATGCGAGTGCCCCCGGGGTTTAACCCTTTTATGGTCACCCTTTGGGATTTGAAACAAAATAATGGGCATTTTGGGGTTGAAATGTTTCTGTTGCAAGCCAATTGGTCATTCTAAATGCTTTAGTGTTTCTAACGCTGTTTCTGATGTCTCTAAACCAAAATTTTAGAGCAAAAAAGTGTATTTTTGCCATAGCGGCTATTTCACTTCGGTGCGGTATTATTATTATTTTTTTTATTTTTAAAATCTTGTGTTTTAATTGTTTACCTAGTCCATTCTATTTTCTTTCGTTCATGGTGACATTAAGTTTAAGAATCATGAGAAATCGGATTAAGGGAAAACATTTAAAGCTTACCTGTTCCATGTGTTCCGCACCAGCTCTCGCGTGTCCTATTTGAGCTATTTCTTCATGAGTTATAATAGCGAAACAAAATAACACACTAACACGAAGTAGATATTGTAAACCATTTTCTATAGACCATAAATTGTTTGTTTCAACAACAATAACAGCCCAATACAATTTAATAGCATAAGGAAATGAGAGCAATAATTGCGTCTTTCTTTCATGTTTCTTCCCCCTTTCACTATATATGACGAATTTGTGGTCCTTTGTGTGTTTCACATTAAAACATTGCGAAATCTCATCACATTTATGCTGGCTCACATCGAAAGGGGGGACTTTGCAGATTATATTAATTTTGCTTCTATCATCTCATCTGTTGAAAGCATTTTTCTAAGCTTTAAAATGACACCTTACTTGTTGAAATTGATCAAGGCGATCAAATTTTACAACATAAAATCTGCTAGAAATTCTTATTATTTTCATTTTTTTGCTGCTTATTTTCACCTGTTTCATGAAAAGTGTTATGTCGCAAAGTCCCCCTTTTCGGAGTGAGTCATCACATTTGCTTTTAATGGTTTGCTACTTTCAATGTGTAACATTAAGTTCAAAATTTTTCTAGTAAATTGTAATCATATTAAAATAAGTGTAATTGTACAGGAGGGGTAAAAATCATACAGGCTGCGGCCTAAACAGATGTGAATTTTGTTGGAAAAGGATGTATAAAACAAATATTGATTGAAGGATGCAATAATTACCCTCCACGAAATGATATTTGTGACCGTCCATATCAAAAGAGCCGTAAATGCAGCAAACTTCATTTTACGCTACAGATGAAAATGCATGCCAAGGTCGTAATTGCCAAAATTGAATTTTCGACAGATTTACAATCCTTGTGCTGACTTCAAAACACCAGCAAAGTTTCATTTCAACAAAATTACCGGAAATATAAAATATATCTGTATATTTTTAGGACAATCAACAGAAAATAGAGGGCTTACTTTGAACACATTTATCTCAGTTATACATTTTACTCCCTGACAACCTTTAATGGATCATAATTTGACTTAATCTTTATAACATGGTCTTTGCAAATATTTAAAAAAAAGTGAAACTGACAGGAGTCTGCAGTTACGGCTGGTTTGGGATGGACGGTCTCATATTTGATGGCCCGTTTCATGGGGTATTGAAAATAAAATATAAATGTTGGATTTAAATCGAATACAAAATATGGTCAAAAAATCATAAAAAAATTTATCAATTGATGGGACATTTATCAGTGATAATTTGACGTATTAATAAGATGATATATTTGGAGGCCAAATCCATGTTAGTATTCACCATTTTACTCGTTCTACTAAATATTCACTCAAAAGGGAGTGAAGGAGTAACGTTCACACTCAGCGAGTGAATGTCCACTCTTTAAGGAGTTAAATGGAGGCCATACATTTTCGAGTTGGGTTCACTCTCACTCTTTCACTCTTTTTGGAGTTTAAGTTCAGTCATTTCTCTCTTTTCGAGTTGATTGACCAGCGCAGCAGCTGTTTTTGAGTACTTTATACTCTTTTTCGAGTGAATTGGGATTCACTCAATTTTCTCTCTTTTTACATTTAGAGAGTTGGGGGTTGATACAGGGACTGATCAAAATCAAATAAGAGTTGATCAAAAAACGTGAAACAATTTATGTGACATTTATTAGGTTTTCCTATATGCTACATGAAATAAACGACACAATGAACACATTTTCTCTTTAAAAATAGTTCTGTTGTGAGCACATTTTTTGAGTAGTCTGTTTCTTTAGTAATCTATACATGTAGGGAAAATTGCCTTCACAAATCAATAAATATATGTGACCGTCCAGCCCCAAACAG
>JXSR01S010014.1:34441-51837 GCA_000969725.1 Ophiothrix spiculata
TTATTTTTAAAAATACATGTGTTTATAAATCATAACTTTCTTACACTTTTACATGTAATCCTATGCGCGCCTCCTCCACCGTCGCCTCCTCCACCCGATCCATCGTGTTCCCTAATTGCTTTATCAAGTATAACTTCATTAATTAAACTCATGGGAAGTTCAATTTTTACAGATAAATAGAGTATAAATATACCTTTCATGTGATACAAATTTTTCCCAAATACGTAAAGACGCTTTAGCAAAAATGCATGTTTTCTACTATTTTGAAGGGTAATATGTAACAGATCCATGATATTTGAGGGACGTATTTGTGACGCAAGGCCAAATGGTAATTTTTGCAGCACTTTACAAGCTTTTTCAGATGCACATTCATTGCAAAACCTCTCGCAGGTAAACCTTGAAAATCGAAGAAAACATCAATGTGCTAGCCCTGCATTTGACTGAGACATACCGCATAATTTGCATTTCTCATACATTTTATTTTAGCTGCTAAGGTATTCAGGACAGGTCTTATAAGCAGTAGGAGGCATTTAAAATTGAGAAAACCTCTCAAGGAGTAGAAGTAGAAACCACTTCATATTTTAGAAACATGTGTGTGTGTTTTGCGTGCTTGCACATACACATAGTTGAACATTTTCTTCTTTGAGATTTGTGTATTGATAGCTTACTCTTTTTTTGTCATAAATTTGTTGCCAGGCTTTGATATTATATTTTTCTAGTTTTACCTAAAAGATCAATAACGTAGCCCAGCTGAATATTTTCCCTGAGATTTTTTTGTGCAACAAGTCTTTGTTATTTAATTAATTCCTAAAATAAACATTGTTACGGTCAAAGATTTTAAATGACCAAGGCCAAAATCACCTTACGGGTTCTTATAACACAAATTAATACACTGTTATTACTAACTTCAAACATGCTTTGATATTGCATTTTTCCAGTTGTCTTTAAAAGGGTAACGTGTGTTGCAAATACTACAAAAAAGGATCAATCCAATTTTTGTAAATTATTTAAAAATAAACATTTCATGTCATGTTTTGTTATAGAAATTGAGATCAAAGTTGCTTGAATTTACAAAACTGGTGTACAAAATTTGCTTGGCAAACCCCACAAACAGTTAGTCATACTATATAGCATGACTATGGTACCCCCAGATATGTGTTTAATAAAAGTTAAGTAGTAAGCTTTATTCGGTATTCGTCCGTAGCATTGCCGATGTTATTTTAAAATTATTCCTCAAATAAACATGAATAACTTGGCAGTTTATATATTTGTTGAGATCAAACTTCAAAATAGAACCAATAAGATATATAGGTAAACAAATGAAACGTGTATGCTTTATTCATAAATTTCACATTTCAGTATTTGCTGTTGTATCATTCATCACAACCAAATCAGGCACTTTTGGGTGTGGTGATTTTTTTTCTTCATAAAATGATGTTCATAGATGTTTTCACATCATGTGTTTAAAGGAGCTTGGTCCGATTTTTCAAAATTTAGTTTTCAATGTCATATGAAAGATGACCCCCAAAGAAGTCTAAGTTTCAAATTTCAGCTGAATCGGTCGAACCGTTTTCATACATATCGCCAAAACAAAACATAACTTAGCTGTGAAATTTCACACAGGGTATGAGAAAAATATGAGCAATATTTTGGTACCAAAATCTCAAAAAGTTTGAAAAAAGTTGAAGCAATCGGACCATGCTCCTTTAATAATACATTGATCCCGCTGAAGCTGCCCACTTGCAATCATTGGGCAATTAGATTTGAGAGCTTGCCTCTGCAGTGTTCTTAAGCAAGGCATTACCTCTCATACTCGAATGTCAAATTGGTGCCAGAATTATTTAATGCTTTCAAGATTATAGAGGGAATCTATTTCATTGAGAGTGACTCTAAATCTTTGAAATGAAACTGCACTTATAAATGATCAATAGATATTTTTTGTTTCTTTGCTTTTTTTCATTTGCTAACAATTATATTTGTTCTCAGAGAAAATTTAATTAAACTTGCACTTTATTGGCTCATTGTTTTTCAGTCATCCATGTTTTGTTCTATTTAATCAATTGCTGTCTTTATTATATTTATCTATAATTATAACATTATTGATCTATCTGATCTATTTACCAGTTTTATATGAGAGGGAACAGTATGCCTAAAGTGCAAGTCAGATTATAAACAGACGATAATAATAATAAATCAAAATAAAAAGAAAAAATATGGTGCTTGAAGAAAACTTCCAAGAACGAGAATGAATAGGGTATACTTGAGATTTTTCATTAACTGGGAAGTCAACCTGGGCAGTGGTGGTAGAAGGCAATGAAATTACTGCGACTATGGGGCAATCTACACGGATTGCTGATCCAGATGCAAACGCATCTTCGAGATGCGCATCTCCAAAATCCGCATCTCCATAGACCGCTTTCACGTACGTGTACACCCCGTGCTGTGCAGCAGATCCGGATCTAACACCCATGTAGCCTCAGTCTTCCGCAAAGCAGTTTACGGAGATGCGTTTTCATCTGGATTTGCACTCCTGTGTAGATTGCCCCCAAACCAGCAAGCCTTCCCAAGACCAGGAATCGAACCGCTGAATTACTAGTGCAGTTAAAGGTGCAATTTTTTTTCAAAATAAAAAAGAAGAGCACAACTTAAATGCATGCTGTAATATTCACTTGTTTCTGATCGTTCATTTTCAAAAAGTTGAAAGTTGAACTTCACTTTAGTGATCGTGGCTAATGCCTTTTAATTAAATTTATATCTCAACAAATTTGAAATGATGCTCCCCGATCTTGCCCAAATACGTCTGTTTTCATCCAAACCAGGTGACATATTAATAGTAATATGATATGCTATATCCAACGCAGACTGGCGGATATGTGAACAGATGTTCTATGATTTATGGCGAGCATTTATGTGTATTGTAGCAGAATAAACGAGAAAAATATGTACCACATATAAAAGTATCACCAAATTGATGATATCATTTCGGACAGAAATTTTCACAACTATGACTCTTTCTGTGTCATTTTTTTAAACACTATTGTTGTTTTTGTTACTTTTTATGATGAATTTGATTGAACTGATACCTCACTTTTTCATTGCCCCCCTACCCCTCTTCAAAATTATGATATTAACAGACTTTGATAGGGCAATCGATTGTGAAATTTTGATATTACGAAATAGTCTAGACAACGAAAAATGATTGTGCATTGTGGCAACTTCCGGACATTGACGTTGTATTGATTAACAGTGCTTCGAATTTTTTAGTGTGAATGTACTTCATTTTGCAAAATCTGTTGCTGCACATGGAATGGTACAACATTGCGGCATCTGAGATGTGATGGCAAACTGAAAATGAGTGACAAATGGTTTGAAGGTTGATTTTGATATATTGTTAAATTTAGATTCCTTGAAGTGTTTATTTTCAATAAAATAAATTGCTTTATAGGATAAAGTATTATAAATATGAAAATTATGTGATTTTTCTGAGTGTGTCATATCATTTTTTTGTGTGTAAAAATGTCTATGAGCCAGGCACCTTAGCACAAAACCATGACATTTTCCAACACTTCTAGCTCAAACTAGGAATTAGAAATGTGGCTGGAGGCCTATTTTGTGATGAAATATGTTAATGTACCAGTTCTTATTATTATATGTGATTTTATTTACCAGAAAGCTTTATTGCATGTATAAATATTTGAAATGATACATTTCATTTTGGTTTCAGTCGGCAGTTATAAGAAACATCAAAATGGCATGGCTTCCAATAATTAATTCATTAAGATTTATTTATGGTTAATTTATGGCTTCACATTTAACGTCAAACACCAGACAACTAAATTATTTCAATGTCTGTACAGAAATGACCAAAGATTGAACCTGTTTCTTCTGCACATCCCATTGCTCTGCTATGGTTTCCACTATAAATAGACAGATGAACGCAATATTTTCCCTGTGCCCTGTTGCAAAGATGTTTTTTTCGCTGTTGCTTTCTATTAGTGGATTGCAAATATCAAACAAGAACTTCTATAGGCCAAGCAATAATTTATCGGACAGTTTAAACAAAAATCCATGGTATGGGTTGCACTTACAAACAATGGGGCCCTGCAATCTGAATTTCTGTTTAAACTGTCCAATAAATTATTTTTTTGCCTATAGCATATCTTACTCAATATTGCACTAATGTAACTCATCAACACATCAAATTGTAGTAAAATTTTTAAAGTAAATCATTGGTACTACTTTTTAATATTTTATTCACTTAATATTTTTACATATGTTCAAACATGAGTCAATTGACCTCCGAAGTCCTCAGATCCAATTTAGCCCCCACTAGGGAGCTGTTAACTTGGGGGTTGGGAAAATGGACCTTTTGTTAGATTTGAGATGGGAAATAAAATAATAATAATAATAATGAGAGATTTTTGAGTGCTCATAACAAAGAAGCCGCTGAGCGCTGTACATACTTGTAAACAAAACCTTAAAAAATTCAATTTTTACAAATACAAATTCTTACAAACAGAATAATGTACAATAGGAGAAAAAATATGGTAAAGTTTTAGGTAATTTCTCATACAATCACTCAAAATAGTCCTAAAAAAAGTAGAGTCTTGAGAGTACGCTTGAACTGTCTAGTAGTCATTATTGGAGCAGTGTTCCTGATTATTGAAGGTAAATTGTTCCAGAGTTTGGGTCCAGAAACGGCGAATGATCTTTGTCCATAGTAAAGTATTCAAAATTATTCCCCTAAATGTCGCGATGTCGTAATACATTAAAATTGATCCCTAAATGTCGCAATGGACATTTGACCCATTATTGGTGTACCACACTGAAATGGACCCATAACAGTGTAAAACGCACTATTTCCTGTCATAAAAACATGAATAATACATTGAAAGCCTTTTCTGTAGTTATTTCTTGGAATTTTAGAATAGCTGGCGAAAAAGTGACCCTAAATTAGAAGATATCGTAAAAAGACGACCCTTAATGTCGAAAGTTAACCTGAAAAGGCACCCCTTTTTCTAAAGTTGTTGACGACGCCAATGGGGCAAAATCCGACCATTTTTCAACGTTTTTTCTGATGAGCATGTGTACCACTTTCTTCTTCGAGCGGAAATCTGCCATTTTTATGGTTATGGAAGATTGAATATCAGAGAAAACATAGATTATAAATATTGAATACATTATGCACCTATAAAAACATAATTTTTTTAAAGAGTCTTGGTCGTTTGATATAATAATTACGTTTTTGCCCGTATTTAAGCGTGCGCAAACACTTTTGACCGGGAGTGTAGATATCCATAGAAACTAAGGGAAAAAATAAATGCATAAATTTGTAAAATATATACTACTTTCTCAAGTCTGATTAAAGTTTCCTCTGATTAATCATCTATTGAGTTTTCACTTTGACCTTTGCTGGCTTTGTTCCCTATGACGTAGATGTATTCTGCTATGATAATGAAAGATGAAGAACTTTAACAAGAATTATTGATGGATATTAGAGATGAATGAAATAGTTTAATTGACCCAGCTGATAAATGTATAGCATGGTTAAGTTCAAAGTCATCATCTGATGTCATTAGTAGAGCCATAGGGGTGATGGTATGTGCGGACAATTTATGGATGGCCTGAGATATATCATCGTTTAGGAGGTCTGTACAAATCAAAATCTGTAATTAGGTAATTCCACAAGTAACTATTTGGAGCAGTTATAAATCAACCTCCAGACAACTGAATCTTCAAAAACACCACTCAACAAAGTAACTTCATTTATTTTTATTTTCTTCTTTTTAAGTGGTTTTCTCAGAGATGCAAAATCTCCATTGATTTTGTTAAAAATTGAGTATTTGGTAGATTTATTTGTGCTGATAACGAATCTAAAATAAACAATATAGGGCACCATGCTCGTTTTTGAGATACAGGCATTTCAAAAAGTACATATTTCCCCCCCCCCCCCAAAAAAAGGGAAAGCTGAATAAGTTGATCATTATGTACATAATTCTGTCAGAATTTTCCAAATTTGTGAAAATCATGAGCAATCCTTTTAACTATTGTTTTTGGATTTAATTCTTGAACTCGTATCTGTAGCAAATACACTGTGGTCTCTGACGCGGGCGTACATTTTCAATGCTATTTTTTTTATCGTCTACGCTCAAGACTCTTGATACGCATTCATGAATTAACCCAACAACTTTGTATACACACTTTGTTCAGAATGAGAGTTTGTAAACTGGCCATGACAGATGAAGGGAAGAACACACTCTAAAATGGAATTGCCAATTAACAATATTGGCCTAAAGGCCGAATCATAGTCGGCCCCCAAACAAAATTTGTCCTACCAAACATTTGGTTGTGACGTCAAAATGACAAGTGACTCCAAACAAAATAACTTTGTTACCGGTTTATACTTTAAATTCGATGGCAAATATTTGGTGACGTCACGACCAAATGTTTGGTAGGAAAAAAATTGGTTGGAGGCCGACTATGGTTCAGCCTTAACAGTAAAAAAAAAACTGCCCAGAACCGAAGGAATTTTGTCAAAATAGGATTATAATATATATTGAATTCAGGTGGAATCAGTCGCAGTCGTGAAACTGTCTCGGAATGTTACTCACGGGTTTTCTTTTGATCTTATCTTCCTATAATTCTTGGAAAGTAAAAAATGATGAATTTCACTGACAGATGATAAATGGAAAATTAGTCAGAAAAATGATAACCTAAGTTTTAAGAAACAAGTAGTATTTAAGATCTGTACTAAGCTATAGAAAGGTTATGAAAGCTGGGAGGAAATATGAGATTTAAAGAGTGAGATTTGATGTTAAATACCGTATTCCAAGAAATTGGATGGAAAAGGACGTTTATTGTTTGTATAATTCTGAACAAATCTGGCATTAAGAAAAACAGTCATCGGCAATTGCGACTTAGACAAGTCCAAATAGGTCACAGAACGGAGTTAGCTGTAATCAAGAAAACACTGTTCTTTATACCCATTGGCTTGCATCAGTGAATGTTGGATCGGAATGCGAGAGGTATTGGGTTCGATTCCGGAAGAAACCACCCATTTTTAACATGTTAATTTCTGAGGAGATTTTTTAAATGAAGAGGTGCTTAAAAGCGTTAGGGTCAATAGCCAAATCTCACTTGACTTTTTAAATTCTAAGAAACTCTAGAGAAACAATAATCATAAAGCAAACTATCAGAAAGGCAGAAGTTGCATAACATCATCTTTTCAATGAAAAAGCGTGTCATACCAGTGTTTAAAAACTTGTAACACACCTTGTTTTAAACCCACGTCATACGACAGTACCTGGTATTTCTAGAAATATGGACTATCCAATATAGAGCTAAGCTTACTATGTTGATCCTATCTTTATTTGTTTCCTTGGTAACTTTACAGAACAGATTTTTTTTTACTTCATTATTTTCTGATATATCTCTAGAATTGCAGTTTTGTACAATTTCTGCAAAGTCTGTTCTATCATATATAACACTGAGCTTAACCATGGTGATCTATCTTGGTTGCCATGGTAACCTTTTCTAAGAGGGAATTTTGGTTGATTAACTGTGCTATTTTATATATTCTGTCCATTGTTGTCAAGAGATGCTAAGAATCACATCATAAAATTTGCATCACAAAGCTTTCGACTTTATCCAGTCGCAAATGTAACGTGAAGTACGATAAAACTGAAATATTTGTTTCATTATAATATTTACTAATGCCGCTCACTATAAGAATCAAATTTCTGAAAGTTAGAAAGGTATGTTGCAAACCAGAAAGTTATCCCTTATTTCAATAGTAGTTTGATGCATGTATTGTTGTAAAATAAATCCGGGGGGGGGGGGGGGGTACCACTTTTTTTTACTCGCTCTTACCTAAAGACCCTCTGTCATTACCAACTGTCATTTAACGACCCCAAATTTTAACAAACTTTTTATTACCAAAAGAACACTGCAATTTTTTTCCTCTTGAAGACCAATCAGTGATCAATTTGATGTGATTTTTTTGAGTATTTTGCTAAATTTTATGAAACTTTATGAATTTTTTGCCAAAATTGTAAAATTTTAAAGTGAATATTTGTGGATTCGTGGCATTTACTTTAGGCTTAGGATTGTAAGATTTTTCAACAATTATGAGAGTAAACTGAAAACAATATTCCTACTGTAGTGTATTCAAGCATGCAGGTATACACTCCCGGTCAAAAGTGTTTGCGCACGCTTAAATACAGGCAGAAACGTAATTATTATATCAAACGACCAAGACTCTGAAAAATTGCATGTTTTTTATAGGTATTTAATGTATCCAATATAAGTAATTTATGTTTCTTCTGATATTCGATCTTCCATAACCATAAAAATGGCTGATTTCCTGGACCATTTACAAATACAACACACCCACTTTTTGATATGTGCGCTATGTAGTTTATTATTCAGTGCTCGTTATCACCGTGTAGCCGTAAGGAATATTTTCAGTTAATAAGTTTTCCAACAAATGTGGAGTTATGTATTTTAACTCCGTTTATTATGTGCAGAAGAAAGTACACAATATGTTTTAGCACGCCATATTTTCAAATGCGGTAAAAGCAATTCTTGTTGAGTTTTTTAGATCTATGAATGTAAAATATAAATCCGAAAAAATGTGGCGCAAATTTTTGAACGGTTCTCGAGATATGGCTGGTTAAAGGTTTTGTGCGCAAACACTTTTGACCGGGAGTGTACATGCATGTTCATGTTTTTAATGGTCCATGCTTTTAACACTCAAAAAGTACATCAAAACACTATGTGTGTGTCTAGGCCAATATGGTAAAAAACGCATCTTGGACTTGATCGACTACAGCTCATCATCATCCCAAAGTCATTATTAAACAACTTGACAGGTCGGCTAATTACATGCTCTACATGTTTAAACTGCCTTTTAACGGTGCATTTATAGTGATGCCACAATAATGCAAATCGGCACACATACAACAACTTAAGCTTAATTTGTACTTAGAATTATTCTTTGGAAAAGAAGTGTGCCAATTTTATAAGCAACTAGGACAAGTTGAATGCAATTTTAATCTTTTTACAAATGAAATCAATTTTGCTTCAGTGAAATCCATTATAGGGTTAATTTTTCTTATATAATTGTTTTTCATGAAAATTTGTCATTAAATTGAGTGGGATAATCTAAATATTACTTCTCAGAATTTTATGAACTACATTTGTGTTAATGTAGAATCCTTGTTTGTTTAATTCATAATTTTGAAACAAATTCTTATAGAACAAGTTATTCAGGATTTTACAAAATATACAAATGAATTTCTTTGAATTGTCAAAGATATATGAATATAAGATACAGTGAACAATGGAATATTTATATCTTTGCTTTACTTGGTAACTATAAAACCGCTAAATTTTGATCAAGTTAATTGTTTAGAATAACACAAATATATTATAGACAAACTTTATACATTGAAGCAGTCGTTGTAATATATGAATACGAGGGAATTATTGTATATGTCATAAAAAATGTAATTTCTGTATTCGTCATTACAATCTCATTGTGGTGAAGTGTTTTTCCTGAAATCTGAAAATTACAATGAATTCTATATTTTAATGAAGTGTTTTTCCTGAAATCGATCAATTTCAATCAAAGCAGGAAACTGATTTTGTTAAATTAGCAAGTTGATTCATAATAAAGAGAAAGAAAAAAGGAAAGCAAATCAACTTGATTTGGCTAAAATATAAAACAATACAGGTCCAATAATAGTAATAGACCTAAAGAAAATACAACTGGCACAAAACTGAAACAAAATAGTCTCAACATCTTTCATGACATCCAAACATATAAACAAAATGAATCAAACAGTTAAAATGGTTAGGAAGGCAATAAAAAACCAAGATCTTGGAGCTTCTTAAAGGAGCCTGGTCCGATTGCCACAACATTTTTTCAAACTTTTTGAGATTTTGGTACCAAAATGTTGCTCATCTTTTTCTCACAAGCCATGTGAAATTTCACGGTTGAGTTATGTTCGGTTTTGGAGATATAAATGAAAATTTGTCTAACTATGGTAACCGTAATTAAGTAACGTATAGGCGGCTCTGAAATACAAATTTGCCCATAAAATCAAAACGGTTTGACCGATTAAGCTGAAATTTGAAATTTAGACCGCTTGAGTGGTCATCTTTCATATGACATTGAAAATTAAAATTTGACAAATCGGACCAAGCTCCTTTAAGCCCTAAATCCCACCTGAGACGTTCTTCTCTTTACTCTTAATCTTGGATTGGGTGGGTTGGATTTATAACACTAATGTTATTGGACCTGATCATTTGGTTTGTGTAATCTGTGTTATTACATGTAGACTTAATGTGAACATTTGATACTAATGTTTGAGGCTTGCAAACCAAAAGTATATGAAAGTTTTTGCCATCTTATGTAGATTGTAAATAGATTCATGACACGATCTTCTACCACTGACTCTTGATTCAGGATCAGTGGTTCATTTGTGTTTGTTGCATGTGAAGCTATACACTCCCGGTCAAAAGTGTTTGCGCACCAAACCTTTCACCAGCCATATCTCGAGAACCGTTCATCATTTGCGTCATATTATTTCGGATTTATATTTAACATACATATATCTAAAAAAATCAACAAGAATTGCATTTATCGCATTTGAAAATATGGCGTGCTAAACCTATTGTGTACTTTCTTCTGCGCATAATAAACAAGAGTTTAAATACACAACTGCACATTTGTTGGAAAACTTTTTACCTGAAAACGTTCTTTACGGCTACACGGTGATAATGAGCATTGAATAATAAACAACAAAGGAAAATATCAAAAAGTGTGTGTGTGTATAGTTTGTATATGGTCCAGGAAATTGGCCATTTTTATGGTTATGGAAGATGGAATATCAGAGGAAACATAAATTTCTTATATTGGATACATTAGGCACCTTTAAAAAACATGAATTTTTTCACAGTCTTGTTCGTTTGATAAAATTAATAATTACGTTTTTGCCCGTATTTAAGGGTGCGCAAACACTTTTGACCGGGAGTGTAGGTTTAAGCTTTTCAAGGTATTCCACCTGTTACCCATTCCTCTTTTCAGTACTTTACTATCTAATCATACACATTTTCTGTTTTTCTTTCATGTCTGACATCTGCTCGTTGAACACTATCCAATTAAACAGGTAAGTCACTTTAATTCAAGTCAAAGCATTATAAAACAATGCATTTATGGGGTAGCGGGTTGGCGCAGCGGTAGTTACTGCAGCGGTAGTTACCGCAGCGGTAGTTACCGCAGCGGTAGTTACCTCGCCTTGCACCAATGAGGTTCCGGGTTCGAGTCCCGCGCCCAGCACTTTATGTGCATTTGGTTTTCAGTCCATGCTCCCTTCCGCAGGTTTTCTCCGGGTGCTCCGGTCTTCCTCCTGCATTCAAAACTGAATTTAAAAAACATCTTGGAGCCCTGTTAAAGATAAGCTTCTTTCAGCTTACTTGGTACCAACTTACTTGGTACCAAGTACCAAGTTGGGTTTCCTTGGTGAAAGCCTAAACAAGGTGATTATAATCGTGACTGAAAGAACATACCTTGTAGGAGATTTCAACATCATCTTTTCATCTTCAGCTACTTGTGTGGCACTGGCACTGATGATATACACGGCAGAAATATAGTATTAGTGCCAGTGCCACATTGAGGATGGTAAATGGTGTGTATCGAAATATCTTATAGGGTATTTTTTAAGTGCTTTGAATTATTTTATCATTTCTTAACCCTTTCAATCCGATAGAACGCTTAAGCATTTCCAAAGGAGCCTACGATAGAACGCTCAGGCGGTCCAATTCATATTGAGTGTAAATTAATTCAGAATGGGTTATATTCACCGATATTGCAATTCAGGATCAAAAGGGTTAATGGTTACTCTCATCACATATGAGCCTATTTTTCTGACATTTGTAGTTAATGAAGTTTTTTGTTGAAATGATGGAACCTTGAATATATAAAGAGATATTGTTTTTTAACATATGAGAAACATTTAAGATTTTCTTGAAACCGGAAAATAAAAAAAGTGTTATTGCCTCGCAATTCAGCTCAGAAAAAGATAACCACATATTGTATTTAGTAGGCCCCATAGAGTATGTACCTAATCATAACTCAGCTTTATGTAACAAATTTGTACTATAAATTGACTGGAGATAAAGTGTGCCAATTTTTTTACAATCATCTGGGACAACTTGTGTGCTATTTTCATCTTTTTATAGAATAAAATAAATTCTGCTTGAGTGAAATCGTATGGAGTAAGCACTTCTTATGTAACTGTTATATATATAAAATTTTCATTAAGTTGAGTAGGACAAGTTTTAATATTATTCCTTAGAAATTTAAGGGTTACAATTGTTTGATGTAAAATAGACGATTCTTGTAAAACTTAATAATAATTTTATCATTATCTCAGCAGTAACAATGAAGTTCTAATTTAGAATTTTGCAAAATGTATACACATGAGTTTCTTTGAATTCTGGCCTACAAAGTATAAATGCAGTATGTGTATTGTAGATAAATTGCAAGCTACTGTAAAAAGTAGTCATTTTCGTGAAGTTTTTATTTTCGCGAAGGTCACGAGCAGACATCAAATCACAATAAAAACTTGTGAAAATTCTCACCAATTTGACTAAATCTACAAAATATCTTCCCGCAAAAAAAATTGACTTTTACAACACTGCCTTTGAAAAATCCTGAACTTATGAGCAGATGATCAATTCTTTTGCATAACTTCAAGGTAGTATCGACTATACCAGATATATGTACATACAGCTTTTAGCATGGGTGTGAAATTGCATGTTAATAGAAAGTATGCTATGCTTTATAAATGGGCATACTGTCTTTTAACTTTGTGAGCCAGAATTGCAGAGATGCTTAAATAAGTAAGATGGAGTGAACAATAGAATTTTTCTTTGCTTCTGTTGACAACTGAGTTTTTGCTGCAGATTTAGACTCGGGCACGTAATTAAGGTTTTGGATTTTATTTAATAAGTTAATTTGTTTAGATTTAACACAAATATATAATAGACAGACTGCATATTGAAGCACTTTTTTTAATATGCAAATACTAGGGAAATATGTCATAAAATGTCATTTCTGTATATTCCAATATACAATCCAATTCTAGGGAAGTGTTTTTCCTGAAATCTGACAATTACAATGAATTCTATATCTATTGTAGTGAAGTGGATTTCCTTCAAAATTCTACAATTACAGTGAAGCATGAACTGAGTTTGTTGAATTTGGCAGTTGATTCATGCATTGATTTAAATATAGTTTTTTGAAAAAAATGGAAGGAAAACCAATGTGGCAAAACCTTTTCCTCTGAATCTTAGCTAACTGAATAATGCAAATGCTGCTATGAGTACTCCATCCAAGATTTCATACTTTAAAGGGATTGCCCATTATCCTGATTCTGAAATTTCACTTTTTCCAACACATGACAATTTTTGTTGTTACAGGAACAGCATACCCATACCATGGATATATACTCTGTTAATCTTTAAGTATGCAACAAGAATCCGATTAACGCACAAAAAACAATATGACCATACGTGGAAGTCAAATAGTCCGTATTTCTCGAGCCATAAGAACGTACCAAATCTTGCTGAATATTGAAAAGAATTTATTTACAATGTTTGTCCATGTGTTAGCAACAAAATTTGCACCAGAAAAATTAAAAAATATGAAGAATTAATGTAAAAATATATTAATACGCAGTGATTTGCCCTTAATCAATCCTAATCAATCTCTGACACAATACAAAACCACCAGTACACAATGCTGTAGAATACAAGGGATATGCTATGGATCTTGTAACAGAGTCTGACTGCTTGTTGCATACTTCAAGGTTTATAGAGTATAGTAGAAATAATTCTACTATATCAGTTCGGCGGAACTCACAATTCGGATACGTATCCGAATTCGGATACCCACGCACATTTTGTATCCAAATTGTGATACCCGTATCAGAATAAGGATATGGAGGGGTATCTGAATTCTGATACTCCTGTCATGGCGCAGGAAACAAATCGATAGCGCAAGCTGGCAAGTACATGTAGAACATCTTTCTTTGCATTCATGATAAATGTATCTGTGGAAATGTCATTTTCATCTGTGCAATTCCAGCGGAACAGCTTCGAAACATGTCCTGATAGCTTCTTATCACAGAAGGCAAAATAATTTGGCCAATACTTTCTTAGAATTTAAATGACAAATGATGATAATGTTATTGACTTTTATACATACTGTTATGGTGCGCGGCGAAGCTGAATATTCATTTCAGCTGATATCCCCTTTCAGCTGTTTTTAATCCAAATTTGGATATGGGTATCAGAATTGTGATACGGAGTATTCAAATTTGGATACGTATCGGAATTGTGAGTTCCGCTGAACTGATATCCTTGCCCATGCAAACTTACCACGCCAAGGGTAAATAAAGTAAATACCAGTAGAAATGAAATCTAAATCACAGTCTAACTAAAAACTTCCTCTCAAATTTTAACAAACACCTTGATCCTAATACATTCAAAATATGTAGCTCTATTTCTTTTTTTTTTTTCAATCTTAATAGCATCATCTCCAGCACTAACATTTGTGATAATGACAATCATGCATGGGGTCGTCAGTCTGCAATTTCGTACCCCGGAGACGGCGTCTGACATTTAATTTCAATTCAATGTTAACGTACCATATGAAATACATCAGCACAATTAGGTCCCAATCATACCGCTATAGTCAATAGCAATGATCGCTTCAGTTGGGTTTTATATTTGTAGGTCTATTGTATCGATAGCAAACTGTATTATTCTGTTTTGATAACAGAAAGACTCAAGAGGCCTTGGATGAATCAAGAGAATGCCCCACGAGACTCGAAGTGTGATTTAAATGTCTTTAACAAATAAATGACAATATGTTAATAATTTCAACAAAAAAGTGGTAAAAAATTGCTTTTATATAAACAGAGGTGATTTCAGTAAAAGGTGATTCTATCTCAGGGGATACTTATCTTGTTGGATGGGGTATGCTGATAAGGCATCTGAACCATTGAACTTTTTTGTAACAACAAATACTGTATCCACTCGTCCAATTCAATAATTTTCCATCCGACAAACCCTCTAAAAATTTAAATACTGTTATTTCCGGAAGTTTGACAATCATTATATTTTTCAACCGACATATCATCAAAGTATTTTGCAGTATTTTAACAAGTTTTAAAACAATAGTACGAAATAACTAAACGGTAAAGGTGATATAAATTCAGGAAATCAGTAGTTGAGTTAGAGGAGTGGATTAGGTAGTCTATTTATGTACCTGTGTAAGGAGGGAAAAGTGTTTGAAGATGGACAGTTGTCATATTTTTGGGTAAAAAGTTGGTTCAACAATCTTTTTTTGCTAGATGGGTTGATGTAATATAAGTTATCATAGATTCCAGTTATCACTGGATTGCTATCAGGTATATTTTGGCCATATTCAAATGTCTGAAATAGAATCTAAATCACAGATTCTCACTAAAAACTACCAGCCATACCTATAACATTGTACAAAAACCTTGATCCTAACGAAACATGTAGCTTTCTTTTTAATCTTTAATAGCAACATCTCCAGCACTAACATTTGTGATAATGACAATCATGCATGGGGTTGTCAGTCTACAATGTCGTACCCGGGAGACGGCGTCTGACATTTAATTTCAATTCAATGTTAACGTACCATATGAAATACATCAGCACAATTAGGTCCCAATCATACCGCTAGTCAATAGCAATAATCGCTTCAGTTGGCTTTTATATTTGTACGTCTATTGTATCGATAGCAAACCATTATTCTGTTTTGATAACAGAAAGAACTCAAGAGGCCTTGGATGAATTAAGAGAATGCCAATGGGAATCAAAGTGTGATTTAAATGTTCTAAATGATTGCAAATAAGTGAAAATATATTAATATTTTCAACAAAAAAGTGGTAAAAAATTGTTTATCATAAACAGTGATGATTTTGATAAAGGTGCTTCTATCTCAGGGGGTACTCATCTTTGTTTTGGATAGCATGCCGATAAGGCATCAGAACCATTGTACCAGTATTCCAGCTAAGGCCGTATGGTGTGCAGGAGCCTGGAAAATTGGCACAACAGGTTTTTGAAAATGTTTAAAAAAAGATTCTTTTCCTGGCTTTATTCGGCCAATTTTCAACCTCAGTTATAATTTCGGTGTCAGCACCTTTTCAACTTCGTCAAAATTGCTCGAAATGATGCAAGGTAAAAAATATTAGTGGAAACACTGATAAAGTAAAAACTTAAAAGCTCAAAACTTATGAATTTTAACAAACACTTTGATCCTAATATATTCATTCAAAACATGTAGCTCTATTTCTTTTTTTTTCTTCAATCTTTAATAGCAACATCTCCAGCACAACATTTGTGATAATGACAATCATGCATGGGTTCGTCAGTCTGCAATGTTTTGTCCCGGAGACTGCATCTGACATTTAATTTCAATTCAATGTTAACGTACCATATGAAATACATCAGCACAATTAGGTCCCAATCATACCGCTAGTCAATAGCAATGATCGCTTCAGTTGGCTTTTATAGTTGTACGTCTATTGTATCGATAGCAAACTGTATTATTCTGTTTTGAGAACAGAAAGGACTCAAGAGGCCTTGGATGAATTAAGAGAATTCCCCATGAGACTCAAAGTGTGATTTAAATGTCCTAAATAATTGCAAATATATTAATAATTTCAACAAAAAAGTGGTAAAAATTGTTTTTATATAAACAGAGATGATTTTGATAAAGGTGATTCTATCTCAGGGGGTACTAAGCTTGTTGGATGGGGTAAGCCGATAAGGCATCAGAACCATTGTACCATTATTCCTGCTAAGGCCGTATGGTGCGCTATTGGCGCAGGAGCCTGGAAAATTGGCACAACTGGTTTTTGAAAATGTGTAAGAAAATATTCTTTTCCCGGCTTTATTTGGCCAATTTTCAGCCTCGGTTATAATTTCGGTGTCGGCACCTTTTCAACTTCGTCAAAATTGCTTGAAATGGCGCAAGGTCAAAAATCTTATTGGAAACACTGATAATGTAAAAACTTCAAAGCTCAAAACACACCTCATGAGTGTTAACAAACACCTTGATCCTAATATATACATTCAAAACATGTAGCTCTATTTCTTTTTTCAATCTTTAATAGCAACATCTCCAGCACAACATTTGTGATAATGACAATCATGCATGGGGTTGTCAGTATGCAAATTGTATTATTCTGTTTTGATAACAGAAAGGACTCAAGAGGCCTTGGATGAATTAAGAGCATGTCCCATGGGACTCAAAGTGTGGTTTTAAATGCCCAAAATGATACTTGCAAAATAAA
>JXSR01S010014.1:53062-70973 GCA_000969725.1 Ophiothrix spiculata
CATATAATACTCTTCTGATTATTATAAGAAGGAGCATGATAGATTGATCCTACTCTAACAGGCTCTTCTAAAAGATAAATCTCCTCCTTATTTTTACAAATCAGTTTGTGGTAAAATATTGAGAAATCATCATTTTTTGGGTGGAGTGGGGCTAGGGTGTTGAGTACATGATATATTTGACTAAACTTGCTTTAATTTTACCAACAAAGAATAACATTGACATATTTAAGAAAAAACATGAATGATTGAATGATTTTGAGAAAGTAATTTTGACAAATGTTACCCAATTCAACTAAATCTATGGTGATAAAAAGTAAGAAATAAAACTCAAACACCCTGTTCACTCTTAATTGTTAATGTGTAACAATGAAGATTTAACTAATTTTTATATGGCCTAATAATGGTAACTTTATCTATAGGATGATAGTACTTTTGCCTCCAAATATAATGCATGCGGTGAACCTGGCCTGTCATATACACTAGCTCTTGTTGAAATGATGCCTCAAGTTTTACCATAGGTACTACCGCACTTGATCTATAAAATGTTTTTTCACATAACTTCATCAAGTCGTGGTTTATTTGTACTGTAGTATATAAGATGGTAAATATGCGAGCAGGATTCACGGAGGTTGCGCTTCGATTGAATTAATTTGGGATTTAAGATGAGGTTTTGCGGTTGATATGCCAATAAGGTTGTTGCTGATAATTTACACTTTATTACGGAAAAAAATACCTGAGATAGTAGAGCATACAAACATAGGATAATCTCTGAGGAAAGGTATTGCCATGGGATGACAAGTTCAGTTTAAATGGCTATGTTAATTGAGTTGTGTGTATTTGCATTAATTATTTATTAACACTTTTTTAAAAGAATAAGAAATACATATACAGATGTATAGAATAACACAAAAAATATAATCTTAATTCTCAAGTTGATGGATATTTCCACAGGTTGGTTTAATTTTATTAACAAATTAATATCCCCCAAGCAGATTGCATCATTTGATGATTTGCACAATTGCACGTATTAAAACATTGTATTTAATCTATACAAGGCCCAATTACGGTGTTTGCCCTCTATGGCCAACCCAATTGCACTTGGCTATGTGTTTATTATCAAGTAGCAAATCTGTTAATCAGACCTTATCAGATTGTTGAGTTTATACGGAGTCAGTGTCCGCTGGGCAGGTAATATTATGGACCTGTTAGGCTGTTATTTTTGTGCTATAGCAGGTTTGACATGCAGTATTCAGTTTATACACAGGTCTATAAGTTTTTTAGTTCTAGGTTAATCACCTCACATATAGACTAGATATTAGCAGAAATGAAGATCCGATCGATAATGTTGTCTAGAAACTCTAGGTCAATATGTAATCAGTTGTGACTCTGGGTTTTACAAATTATGGTAAAAATGACAAACTGTATCTAGGCCTTAAGCATTGGTACCAAACAGATCACATTTAATGAGTTGGACAATCACTTGGCTAATTCCAGTGAAAACTAAACCTTTTTTGATTTCAAGCAAAAAATCAGCTTTTTTATTCGACCATATATGCAGTTTCTTCAGTCATACGTTTGTTACTCGGTATGTGAAAAGTGTTTTCTAATCAGAAATTTAGAATTTTTTCTACCCGTGCTTGAATGAGCACATGTTTTCATTCAAAAATGTTGCAAACATTACCAAAAAATTACACCAAAATGTCACAAACGTTACCAGACGTTACCAAACAAAACATTGCATTTAAAGAAATCCTGACGATAGAATTTCCTACCACTTTTATGAACTATTTGTAAATATGTTACCAATCATCTGTGAAAAACGCAAAAACAAATTCGATAACATGTCAGAGAAATTTTACTTTGAAGTCATTTGGAGCAAAAAACCATTTCCGTGTGAGGTCACAAACGTTACCGAACGTTACATGAACTTTATTCAGTATTTTATTTTATAAATTATTTTAATCTTTAAACACCTGCATGTCTTGACCAGTGAGCACCATTATCAACAACAAACTCGTTGATATAATGTTTATGCTAGATTCTGTGGCCATTTAAAAGTGAAATTTTCCAATTTTTCAGTCACAAACGTTACTTTGGAATCACCCACTTGGTATTTAAAGCAATAGTATAAGATTTTCATCAAAAATAGTTTTTAGTAAAAACAGCATAAAATGAAGGAATGTGCGTATCTGAAAGTTTTTTCAAGAGTATTTTGTCAAAAAATTGTTTTGCCATTGAAAAATGGATTAAAAGCACATGCATACTTTCCTATACTTATACATGTGGAATTAAATTCGGGATCCTGAATTTAATTCAACAAATGGCCATAACAGAAAAGGTAAGCATATTTAAGCCAACTTATTTAGAGGGTATTACTATCTACCCAAAACAAACCCAGTAAGCTAAAAAAATCAAAGGTCATGGGTGACAGGGGGCGCTTCTTTTTTAACACTTGTATAGTATTGCTTTAATCTATAAAGGAAGCAATAACAGCATTTAGCATTTATTGCCAACCCAATCGCATCTGGCTATGACCTCGTAATCAAGTTGCAAATCTGTTAATCACAACTGATCTCATTGCTCTATTCTTGTGTACACTGATGAGGACGTGTCCTCTGGGCAGGTAATATTGCCGACTTGTTATTTTGATAATGCTGTAGTAGGTTTGACATGCAGGTTGCATGTGCATTGATGAGATTTCTACATCAGTATATGTATACACACGAGTCTGTGTGTGTTAAGGGCACAGTTAACCCCTCATTTTCTGAAATATTAGATGCTTTGTAAATCAGCAACCGATAAGTAAATCCATATAAAAGTATACATTTCTAGATGTGGATTTTCATGTAGAAGATGATGGTTAGGTCAGTTTTGGACCAAAATGAGGGTCCAAAAACCCTTGTTCTTGGACCACTATATTTACAAACAACCTAACTAAATTTTGAAAAATTAAAAGTTGGACCTCGAATGCTTTTTAGAATCTAGAAACACATGTCTAGGAACGCATTTTTTAATTTTTTGATTTTTGCCTTACTTTTTGAAATATTGCCAAAAATAGGCTTAAAATAGGCCAAAATGACAAAAAAATCAGTTTTGGCCAATTTTGGACCTATTTTTGGCAATATTTCAAAAAGTAAGTCAAAAATCAAAAATTTGAGAAATGCGCTCCTAGACATGTGTTTCTAGATTCTAAAAAGCATTCGAGGTCCAACTTTTATTTTTTCAAAATTTAGTTAGGTTGTTTGCAAATTAATGGTCCAAGAACAAGGGTGTTTTGGACCTTGGTCCAAAATCATAAATTTTGGTCCAAAACTGACCTAATTATCATCTTCTACATGAAAATCCACATCTAGAAATGTATACTTTCATATGGATTTACTTATCGGTTGCTGAGTTACAAAGCATCAAATATTTCAGAAAATGAGGGGTTAACTGTGCCCTTAATGTTAATAGTAGGTTAATCGCCTTATATATATGGATGACTTAATAGTTGAGTGCTGGGCACAATGTTTTGGATAAAGGTGTAATTCATGATTCTGATGTTACAAAAACCTCACCTCTTTTCTAGCTAAATAAAAAGAAGAGTAAGAACATAAATGTATGGTGAAAAATTCACTCGATTCCGACCTTGGATTTGTTTTCAAGTTACAAGCTTTCAAGCTTTGGGGCCTGACAGTAACATTTTTCTCAAAAATGCAAGCACATTTAAGAGTGGTTTGGGGATTGTAACATATACAATTCAAGGATTCTTAATTAGCTGAAAAACTAAATTTTGATCAATTTGACCTTGAGAGTGAAATGTGAATTGTCCACTTAAGGTGTTTTTTAGGTTGATGCTTGTAAGATATTGTATTTTCCGGTTTGGCTTATTTTTTTCCTTAATTCTCTTTTATGCATAATTCGGGCTGCAAAATACAGTACCTGAAAGGGAACTTTAAAATAACACATTTAATTTAAAATCATGTGTTTTTAAATGGTTAGAAATTTGTTTTAATGATATGTGAATTATGTAAGTGGAATTATGTCAATTGAATTTCAAAAAAGACCAATGAAAAATCAGTTCCACAATCCATTAAAATTTCCTTCTTGATCCCTGTTTAAGCACATTACCCGATTAGTAAATTCTGACAATTTACTTTTTAGGAAAACCATGTTCAAAATTTATGAGTTCCTCATGCAAAGTCATACCTTATTAGATAATACCACACTTCATGTAAACAGGCATGAAACATGGACTGCAGAGGAGAATTTGATCTACCTTTGAAGTTGTTTAATCTGTATAAAAAGGTTGGTTACCTGAAAATTTTCACATGGTTTTACATGATTTAAATTCATGTTTTAAACCCCATTAACCCAAGGAAGAGAGAAAGTGCTGCATTTAATCTTCCCGATCAAGTGTTGTTTGTGAGAACGCAGCAAAAATTTGAGAAATGTTTCATAAAACCTGGCTATTACCCAGACCTTCATGTTTGAGGAGCTCAATTGACTGTACTTAACTCAGAATCAGAAAGTCAGTCACATTTTTGTTTAACTCTAACTGATCATTTAACTTGTCTTGCTCGAAAAGGGAAGGGTGATGAAAAACATGTGTTTTTACCAGGATTTGAACCAGGGACCTCCCATTTCCAAAGCGAGTGATACCCGAGCAAACTACCGGTGAGACGCTGCCCGGGCAGTGATTTGGTCCCTGCATATAATCCCCGTCTGTGACGTTTCTGAACTTCGTGATTTTCTAAAGTGAGATTTAGTGAAGATTTGGTTCTGTTAGGGTTATTATACAATAGTTAAAACAGCAATCTCTGCTGTGAACTATAACCAAGTTACTCTTTTTATTATGTTATTATTATTATTATGTTTATTATGTTGATGACTAGCATAAATCTAACCAAAGGACTGATATGTAGATGCAAATCAGGAACTTTTGGGTCACATATAGTATGAGACAGACAGAATAAGTGGTCGTGACTATCATGTTATCCAGGTGTTCTGTATTGAAGGCCAACAGTGTGTGTAGATGAGGGGAAATGGCATTATTTGGAGTGGTTGCAATTCAGATAGAAGGCGCAGTGGGGTTTTGACATAGATTTAGAGGGGAGATACCAGGCTTTGTATACCAGCCTGTATAATGACTTCGTCAGCCATGGAGCTCAAATTGGGGGTATTCAGGTCCACTCGGTTCCCGCCAAAATAAACTCAGAGTGCCGAGACTTGGTTACGCGTAGAGACAACATGCGCAAATAATACTTTGCGTGAATTATACGCCAACCTGCGCGCAAAGCGTGTGTGCGTGTTTCAACATGCGTGCATTAAGACAAGGTGCGATGCATCATCGGCAGGCTATTGGCAAACACCCGAATACCCCCAATTTTGTCTCCATGCCGGAAAAAAAATGGCGGCATGCCTTGTATCTCCCTTGTAAATCTATGGGCTTTAATAAGGTATGCTGTTAAGGAGCCTATTACATTCTACGAACCCTACATGTGACTCATTTTACAGGTCCCCACCAATTCAGGTCACATAATAAAGTCTTTTTTTCACATAACATCATCTGTTGTATTTTATTCTTTCTATGCCACAAATGGCTCTATCTAGTTGTATCATCAGCAAATAGCTTGAATATTTGTTTACGAGAGGGGGGTAGTTTTAATCGATGGGATTTCATCTTCTACCGGGACATCTCGAAGAGCACCCTTTACAAAGTATGCATGACATTTGATCTGTACACTAGACAATTTGTGTGCCACAAATGGCTCTATCTAGTTGTATAGTATAATTTGCAAATGGTTTTAGGGCCCTTCAAAACTCAATCAGAAGTAAGCTTTAAATTGTGGTCATAGAGAATGAACAAAGAACAAAAAAAGGTATTGGCCATGGCACATACCCGGACCATCAATATGTTTGAGTGCCCCACCCGTCCGGGGTTGTCAACTTGGGTCTGGACAACTTCACCATTTTGCATTCATTTCAGCATACTTGAGTTTAGCTGACCAGAATTCTTGTTTTGTTTGTTGCACTCTTGAGAAAAGTGTGTTTTGATTTCATCAAGTTTGAAGATAACATTTTATTCAATGTTTGTTCCAAGCAAGTCCTTTTATATGCTGTACCAATAATTGAATGCAACACTGACCCAAGTCCATAATTTGGCCAAATTTGATTACGCATGAGAGTTGTTGCTTTACGTTTAAGCCCACTTTTTGTATGTAGATATAAAAGAACCAAAAACATTGTAAAGTGTGCATACCGGTAGTGCATGTGAATTCCAAAGTGAGCCAATGTGTGTATGAAATACCAGAAGTCAGGAACTTTGGTCATTCACACTGCTCGACTACCACTTTTTAAATAGTCGACTAGTTGATATGTCATGACTTCGACTATCTTGGCAACTATTGTTGAAGTTTGATTGACACTGGAAAATGTCCCAAACATGAACTTAATCATCCAGTTAGCTCCAGTTTTGACCAAATTTAATAACCTCCAAGAAAATTGAACCCATTTTGAAGATAACTAAAGGTCATCCTTTTTGAGGTGAGGCCCATTTGCATTTCATCTCATTCACTTCATGCATACCTAACTCCTTCCTGGTAATCGTTGATTAGAGTTAATTAATACCTTTATTTGGCTAATATTTTCAATTGATTTTATAGGCTAATAAATTATCTTCAAAATCATACCAAATTTATGACATTTCATACGATTATTGAAAAGTTGTGACGAAATTTGATGCACAATGTACGTATCTCATCCACACCAACCACATCTATGCCTGTTTTCATGTCTGGCTAAATTAGCTTATTGACTAATGCTTGTTAATAGCGTTAATAATCAATTTTATTCGAGTTAATTCCAACTTGCTTTTGATAAACAATAACTAGCCTTTAAAATCATATAAGATTTGTGACACTTCAATGGATTTTTAAGGAGATATGACAGAACAATTCATGCACAATTTTCATGATGCCTCAACCTCACCCACCTCAACCTCACCCGACTCCACCCTGGCTAAGTAGCTTTAACGGGTCATTCAGCTAAATTAATCACTTCATTTGGGTTCTATTCTTGATTTCTTGAAAGTCAAATAAATTGTCTTTAAGATCATACCAAAATTATGACATTTCATTTGATTGTTGAAATGATATGACAAAAATTGATGCATAAATCACTCTCCATGTAACAAATCCACCATTTATGGGTGCCCATATTAAAAAGAATGACCTTAAGTTCTAAAAACTATGCACAGTTGAATGCAATCTCAACAATAGCTTCTGAAGGAAAACATCTATGGTTTGTAGCAGAAATGAATTAGACGAATAGTGGTCATTGATAGTTGATTGTCACGACTATCTAAAATAGTAACCACTTCGACTATTGGCGACTAAGTTGTGCAATGTGATCGGTCATTATGTGTAACCATTTTATAACATTCTCATAAATCAGGAAAAGCTAACTGATGTGTTAGAATGGATGATTACAAAATATGCTGTAAAATCAACAATGCCAAAATAAAGCTGAACTGACATACAATAAAAGAAACACACTGATAACAGAAGGTAAAACGTGCACTTTGTATGCGATATAAAAACATGCAAGAAATAAATAATGACCCCCTCCTACCACACCTCCCACAAATGAACGCACCTTATAGTCAGGTAGATTTCATCCAAATTATAGCATATGTGTCAAGTTGGGTATATATGCAATTTTTCTGATGAAATTGGTAGTTTAGAACATATACTTTAAGAACCTGAATGATGCCAAAAAT
Source organism: Ophiothrix spiculata (assembly GCA_000969725.1). NCBI lineage: Eukaryota > Metazoa > Echinodermata > Ophiuroidea > Amphilepidida > Ophiotrichidae > Ophiothrix > Ophiothrix spiculata. Next base: position 60,822 of record JXSR01S010014.1, read on the forward strand.
ACACGCTTGAGCAATTTTTGTTATTAGCGTCAAAGCGGTTCTCCCTTTTTTACATGCCATGTTAAGCGTGACAGATCCCATTTGAGTTGTGAATATGTCATGTTTGGTATCAAATTAAAGCTAATGAAGTATATATGTGACTCTCTAAACTTTATGTCATTTGAATGCTTCAACTTCAAAATGGCCGCCAAATGGCATATTTTCAATGAAATCAACCAAAGTAGCCTTTAGAAAGCCAAATATTCTGCTTTAATTTGATATCAAACACGGTATGTTTACACCAAATAATTAGATTTTTCATACATAAGGCGTATTTGAAAAAGAGGGTGTGGCTTCTGACGCAAACAACAAAAATTGCTCAAGCGTGAATTTTTGGCATCATCCAGATTCTTAAAGTACACGCTCTCAACTACCAGTTTCATCAAGAAAATTGCATATATACCCAACTTGACACTCATGCTGGGGATCTACCTAACTATTAAGGGGTTTGCTCCAAGAAGCAGTTACTTATGACTGTGCGATAACGATTTGTTTCATTTATAGTAAAATTTCAAAATAATTTCATGCACCCATTTTGCAAATGCAGTTTAGAAGTATTGAGTAAAAATGAGCATGGTGACCTTTCTTTATTTTAGATTCGTTATCAGCACAAATAAATCTACCAAATACCAAATTTGTAAGAAATTCAATGGAGATTTTGCTTCTCAGAGAAAACACCTTTGATCCTCATTTAATCTACTCATTTGCAGGCTAATCTTGTCCTATTGACCAAGTTACAAAAATGATATCAAGTGTGTTCCACAAATCAGCAAAATTTTATGAAAATCCCTTGCCATGGACTTGGGTCATTTTTATACTTGGTTAGTCAAATGTTTTGCATCTACCTGACCCTGTATTTTGTCTCCATCAACCCAGACAAACATGTGATGAGAGTGAGTGTATGAGAGAGATGTTTTCTTAACTGATGTTGTTGATCTGACTGCTTTCATTGCAAATCCGGGGGAGGAAGAGAGAATTGAGGCCCCTGGCTATGGCAGCTCGTAAGCTGTCCATGGTACCCTTTGTAGACTGGCTGATCAACTCTCATAAGTTGTGTTAAGTTGAGAAATGGATTGACAGGATTGGTGTATGCATGACATTGGATTCAAGGTTGAAGAGGAGCTCTATATGAGGCCAAAATATAAATTGTTGTGTTGTTTTCAAGTGAAAAATTAAGAGTTGTGTTAAGTTGAGAAATGGATTTTAGCGGGTTAATGCCGTTTTAGGTGTATAATAGGGAATTGGTTAAGCTGAAAAAATAGTTTATTGTGCCTTTTTCTGCATTTTCATACTTTTCATGTCATTACAAGTTGGTCTTAGCTCTCTTTTGCTTTTACCCCAATAATTCTTGAGTATCAAAAGGTTACAAAAAGTAACATAGTCATATGAATCGATCTGGCTATAAACGGGTATAAATGAAGGAGATATTTTCCAACGTGGTCATTTAGAATGTTAAACATGAATGTCTACTTGTAAGTGTATATGATTTACACCTTCAACATGGAGTTCACCATCTCCAGCAATGGAATTTGATGGAAATCATTTTCTTGATGGAAATCAAAGTTAATATTCTGATCTTTTTTTGAGTTCTATGAATTTCTTTCCGTAGACTTAGGAAGGTTTCATACTCAGTATTGAAATACTTTACATCTACCTGACCCTGTATTTTGTCTCCATCTACCCAGACAAACATGTGAGGAGAGTGAGTGTATGAGAGAGATGTTTTCTTAACTGATGTTGTTGATCTGACTGCTTTCATTGCAAGTCCGGGGGAGGAAGAGAGAATTGAGGCCCCTGGCTATGGCAGCTCGTAAGCTGTCCATGATAACCTTTGTAGACTGGCTGATCAACTCTCATAAGTTGTGTTAAGTTGAGAAATGGATTGACAGGATTGGTGTATGCATGACATTGGATTCAAGGTTGAAGAGGAGCTCTACATGAGGCCAAAATATAAATTGTTGTGTTGCCCTGTAGAATAAAAATATTGGTCATTCGATCGATTTCCCACATTTTTAAAACATTTAGTTCTAGTTCTATGAATGATCATCAGGTATCAAGAAAAAAATAAACTTCTACTGCACTCACCGGAATTATTTTTCCAGATAATTTCAAGACCAAACTGATCCTTTCATCAGTGTGTGGATATTTTGAGGTGCTGAGATTAGACTCAGTCCATCAGTCTTACAAAAACTGCACACACGCTTCACTGTGTTGGTTTGTGACGACTGATTCACATTGCTTGAAAAAAGAAGAGCACTTTTTATTAGCATTTATTTATGACGTCTGACTTATGAATAAACAATACGTGTTTACTACTTTAGACTGCGTCATGTCCTGCGTACTTGAGTGCTAACTTATGCACCGCGCGCGTGGTGCCCGTGAAACGCTCGCTATCGCGCACGCATAGCTTACGCCAAACGGCAATTTTGCAATCATAGAATGCACTGCTTTGTCTCGCTGAGGAGTGAATTTGCCGATTGTTTTTGCTTTTATTCTTGAAAAAGGTAAGAATTGTGCAATTTTTGATATAGCTATAATTATCCTGCATGGCTAGTGGTTTATTAAATGTAGATTATATGTTATTTAGTGTTGTAAATTGAGTAAAATGAAGCAAAATATGTTACGAAAATTAGTCAAAGTGGTGAAGCAAGATGGCGACTTTGAAAAAACTTTTTAGGAGGTATTCAAATTTTTTAAATAAATTACCATTATTGATGAGAGTGAACGTCATCCTACAAAGTCATGATCGATTAGTCTTTACTGCGCAGAATCCTTCTCTACTGCGCAGAATCATGGCACCGTAAACACGGTGCCAAGTGCTCGCCTTTTTTTCACATAAGTTTTCCAGTCGCCAAATGGCCCGAACAACAGGAAGTGAGGGAGACCTCATTTGGCGACTGGTGGATCCAGTCTATGCTGAGATCCAGTGTTTCTAGATGTTGTTCCAGAAGTGGTGTTTTATTTGTAACAAACAATCAACAAACAATCATAAATTGGAGAAAGTTCTTATCTTTTTGAAGTGTTTATCTTTGGGCGGGGGTCATGCCTAATATGTATTGCCTTTCTCTTAACTTTCAAGAGATTTTAAAAAGGCCCTCAATATGATCAATAATAGCTATAAATACAGTGTTGAATAGGATTTGAAAATAAAATTTGTTCATCAAAGCTAAAATAGTAAGATTGAACATATCAAATTTTAATTTTGTTCTGGATAAACAACAACAACAACAAATTTGGGCTCAGGTCAATGAGGGACAACACAGCAACTTAAATAGTAGGCGATCAGTAAATCTGACAAATGTGACCGTCCAGCTCAAAACAGCAGTAAATGCCAGCTCTTGTCACCATGCTTTAAGGATTAAAATGACACCTTAATGAACTTCGTACGATTTCCAGAAGTCAAGTTATGGTCCGTCAAAGGTTGTCAGGGAGTAAAACGTATAACTGAGATAAACGCGTTGAAAGATCAGTAAGCTCTATATTTTCTGTTGATCATCTTAAGAATATGCAGATTTATTTCACATTTCCTATCATTTTTTTGAAGTAAAACTTTGCTGGTATTTTGTAGTAAGCACTAAGATTGTAAATCTGTCAAAAAATCAATTTCGGCAAATTACGACCTTGACATGTATTTTCACCTGTAGCGCAAAATGAAGTTTCTGGCATTTACTGCTTGTACGGGCTGGAAGGTCACAAATAGTTTGTCATTACTACAGTTCCTTGTCATTACAAGTTGATCTTAGATATTTTTGACTATATCCAAACAAGTTTGAGTGTCAAAAGGTTATAAAATGTAATATAGTCATCAAACTTGATCTTGTCATGATGGTATTGTATAAAGCATGCAGGGTAATATTTTACAAGTAATAATTTTCAAAATATACGACAATGATGGTTTATGGTGTATGTGATTTACTAAACCTACAGCACGGAGCAGGGATACACGTTTTTGGTAATTTTTCGAATTCAGAGATTTCTTTTCAGGATATTTTGCATATAGGCAGTTTTCCAAAAGAACGGACTAATATTGATTCAATGTACAAGATATTTTTTCAGGAACTCTTGACTTATGTGGCTTACATCCTTGATGGAGTTATAGTAATCTTTCCTGTGAATTTTGCTCTGTTTAACCCCAAATTCGCAGAGCTTATTGCGATATTTCGCAATTTATAGTATGATTTGCTCCTTGGAGTTCAGTATACTTTGATCTTCACTAAATGTGACCCGTCATATCAAAAGGTACCTTAAGGTCGGCAAAATCAAAATAGATTTTTTGGTCTCATCTGAAAGCTGAGATTTTAAGCTTTAAAATGACACCTTGATTTTGGTTATTGGATGTTCGGTTGCAAAGTTACACCCAAATTGGTAAAAGGCGTCGGGCTGATTCGAAAAAACTATAGTTCTGAGAAAATCGAGTCTTTGTACTTAGTAAATGTTGAATGGAGAGAGGATTTTTAGCTTGGTTTTTGATACATTTTTCTTATGTTTTGGATGTTGGAACCTGATTAATAGGATAGAATACACTTCAAAGATAATCTTTCTGATGAAAATAGAAATTTGACCTTGGACGTGATTTTTAACTATGCTTAGCTTCAATGGCCCGTATCTCGTAATGTACTATGCCGGTATTAAGGTACCTTTCGATATGACGATCCACAAATAGGAAAGAAATGTGAGGCTTGTGATTTTTTTTTATCTGTGAGCGAAGAAATCCCATTCATATCATGTGTGTGCTATAGATACTGTAAAACCACTTAATTTCGCTAGGGATTTAATTTTGCTAGACAGAAAATTCGCAAAATTAAATCCCTCGTGAAAATTATATTTTGCATTGCAACTAATGGTCATTGTTCCATATTAGCGAAATTAAATCCCAGCTAAGTTGCTGCTCATTTGAAATTCGCGAAATTAAAGTGCTTTACAGTACTAATGCACAATTCACATGTACAACAGGCACTGTATCTTCTTCAGCTTCTCTGTATTCAACTACTCACATGTACGCTTCTCTGTATTGATTCACGTTGTGAGTAGGCCTGCCTATCAAGTGTTGATCAAAGTATATATCTCCCGCAATGAATTTTATAGAAATCAATTTCATGTCCATTTCCATTCCATTTGTGATAATATTTGATTACTTGGTGATATTTGCAGGAAGTAATAAACAAAGCTATGAAAATTTACGAGAAGCTATTGATGGGCAGGACTAAATGATACTTGATGAATATGTGATGTAGATTTTACAACATATATGTGCAATAATTTAAGTGACAAATTGATATTCCTAGGGAAAAAATACATACTTTTCCTCCTAGAACAAGGGGGTTTTGGTAATCAGTAAATCTTACAAATAATTTGTTGTATCTTTGTCTTCTTCAATTGTTGTGCAGACCTAACTGAGTGAGTATTAATGCATAGGCAGATTTGAAGTACATGTTCATATGACTCTTCTGTACATGGGGCCGATGGCTTTACGTTCCCTCCAAAGGAAGACAATCTTTCATGAAAATTCCGAAATGGAACACCTGGGCCCAAATTCATGAAACCCTGCTAACTCTAAAATGGAAAACCTGGACCCTATCCAAGGGCCATGAATGTGCCATGTGCTATGAGTTGCTAAATAGTCTTGATTTGTTTGGTTTGAGAATGTTGGCAAGTATGTTGATATGGCTGTGATACAATAAAACTAAAGGGAGATATTTAGCAAAGTAATCATTTAAAATGTAAAACAATTATGTCTGCTTGTTAGCATATGTGATTTACTATACCACGTGTATCAAAAAAAATTGTGCACGGATTGATACTGATTTTGACCTTGATAAAAGCCCCAAATCATAAATGTCTTGTTATTGTAGTAAAGCAGATTTAATAAGCTTTCAAATGTAGAAAAAATTATAGAAATCGGATGAAAAATAAAAAAGATATGACCAATTTTGTAAGTACTTCTTAGCTGTTATCATAATGCATAACCCGTAATTGTGTTATGTAATATCTTGCTTAACTGTGTAAATCCCATTGGAATGGAAGAAAAAGAGACGTACTTACGAAATTGGTCATATCTTTCTTATTTTTTCATCCGATTTCCATCATTTTTTTCTTCATTTGAAAGCTTATTAAATTTGCTTTACTACAATAACAAGACATTTATGATTTGGTGCTTTTATCAAGGTCAAGATCAGTTTTAATCCGTGCACAATTTTTTTTGATACACGTGGTACCTACAACATGGAGTAGAGGGATACACATTTACGAGAATTTTTCAAATTCATGGATTAATTTTCAAAAAGATAATTTCAAGAAATTTTGATTGGCATTATTCCAAAACAAAAGACTTTGACAAAATCCATGCATAACATGTTTGTAAGATGTTCAGGAAATCTTTGACAGAAGTGACTTGCATCCTTAATGGAGTAGGCTATACTTTGGTTATCACCAAATAGGCGAGAATTGTGAGGCTTTTTTCTATGCGCCACTCACGCATGGCCTCAGATACTGATGTGCGAGTTGCATGTACAACATATGCTGCGTTTCTTCCCATTGTGCTGTGTTAGGCTATGTAAATACACTGCCACTCTAAAGTATTTCCGCACAAAACCTTTATTCAGCCATATCTCAAAATTGTTTGTCCGATTTTCATCATTTTTTGACAGAATCAATATTGTATAATTATCGAAACAACTATTCCGGAATTGCATTCATTGCATTTGATAATATGGCATGTAATGCATATTTCTACTTTCGTCTGAACATAAAAAATTGAGTTTATATTCATTTCTGCGCATTTGTTTTAAAACTTACGACCTGAAAATATTCTATCCTGTTACAAGGTAATAATGAGGGTATGAAAAATTGATTAGTTACATAGTAATGAGATTTGTACTTGTGATGTATTTGTATATGGTCAAATATTAAAAGAAACATCAATTTATTCATATTGAATAGATAAGTTACCTATACTAGTATCAATCTTTGATGATTCCACGTCGTTTAATAAAAAAACAAGGTTTTTGAACGTTTTTTAATTGTACGGAAATACTTTAGAGCGGGAGTGCACGCTTCTCTGTATCAGTTCATAATGTGAATAGTCCTGCCTATTAAGTGTTGATCAAAGTATAGCTCTTGCAGTAAATTTGATGGAAATCAATTTCAAGTTCATTTCCGGTCCATTTGTGATTATATTTGATTACTTGTGTGAGATTTCCATCTGGAGTCAGATGTCATCAACAAAGCTATGAAAATGTGTAGGAAGAGTTGAGTTGGGAAGTGATGCTTGGTGATTGCAATAAGGCTTAAAAAAATAATTGTTTGATTGGCGTAACATAGAAAAAAAATAGGGTAGGTAAGTTGGATTTTTTTTTTAAATTTTTTAAATTTTTTTTAAAAGTCTATGTTTCACATACAAGAATACAAAATATACGACACGTATACAAAAAAAAATCTTCACTTTTTCTGTAAGACATCCTTTATTTGTCATTTTGAATGTCCTGCAAGCCAAATCTTGGGCCTCCATGAATCAATTCCCATCAAATTTGGGATTTTGTGGTTTTTTGCCATGCTCAAAAAAAATAAAAATATTTAGGGTCGGTGGTAAAAATAGGGTCGGTCGGGTTATGCCAATCAAACAATTTTTTTTAGGCCTAAGATGGCAAATGAACAGTTTGCTACATATAATTTAAAATACACTTGGCACAAACAGAAACACAACATGTCTTTAGATTGGCAGTGTATCAAAGTCTGATAATTTTTAAGGTTTCCAAAAAAACCCATTTTATTACTGCATCTTTGCTCTGTCATAAAACAAGCACCTCGCTTGTGAAAATTTGTGCGGAAATGGCATAGATATAATGCCTGAAAGACACTGGGTCCAAAAACAAATCTTGCACTTTACGGTGATTTTAATGGTCACCGTATAATACGATGCAATGTTATGGGAGTTGCTATAATGACTGTGATGAGGCGTGATATGATAGTCTCAATTTTGATTGCTATTATCCCAATTATCTACAAATTTTTATCCTGTCCTAAAGTTACAGGGTTGCAGAATTATTGTACAGCGACCATTGAAATCATCGTAAAATGCAACATTTGTTTTTGGACATGCTTCGGCAAGATCAACTTCCCGATAACAAATTGTTGAGAAAAATGGTCAATCATAACAGATGTCAGAAAAAATTCAGAAAGTGTCTAGAAACACTCAATTTAAGTGTCAAAACAAAACTTCTAAGCCTTGTTAAAGTCAAGCCTGCTTGCATGTGTGCTAATGTGCTTTGTGTATATATAGGTCAGTGGTATGAAATATCAACGTTCACCCACCAGCTTATGGGAAAAGCACCCATTTTGAAATAAAATTGGGTTTCTTTGAGCAAATTTTCCCAAATATACCCACTTTAGGCAAAATGGGCATATGCATCTGTGATAAAAACCATCCAATAGCTATACCAAAACAGTGAAAAACACTCCAAAAGGCAGGCAGACATGTGTATATCATGTATTACCAGGTGCTGATCAATCGCAGGTGTAGTGATGGAATGTGTTGGTCTGTCATCACATTTTTTGAGACACGTTTATATAGAGACAGTATTCTTAGAAATAGCCACCTTCTAAAGGAATGATTTCTGAAAGTAAGAAATGGGTACTCGGAACATCGGATTACTGGGAACAAGAAGGGAAAGGAAGGAAATTGGAGAGGAAGGAAAGATAAAGAAAGGAAATAGAAAAAGGAGGAAATTCTAAGTGTGCATCCAGTCATTGTCGATTTCAACTTAACAACTGCTATGTGCTTGAGGAAAGAACTGACATTGGGGAGGGTATTCATGGGCATGCAGAAAGAGATGTATGGAGGAAAAAGTCTGCATTTCATCTGGTATTTTCAAAGAATCATCCTACTCTCTAAATTCCAGAGACTTATTTTTAAATCTAAGGAGACTTGTTAAAATGACAAAACATTTTTGAATTTGAAAGTAAGTCTTTAATAAGATTAAAACGTAAATCTCTCGTCACTTTATTAACTGCTTTCTTAGTCAATTGTCGATTCTTTTTTCAATCTACAGGATTTATTTGAAATAAGTCTTTTGACAGACTTATTATTTTAAATCTCAAAAATGCTTCGTCAATTTAACAAGTCGTTTAGACTCAAAAATAAGTCTCTGGAATTAAGAGATTATGCTTTTAAAGGGGCTACCCATAGTCCACTGCACCCTTATCTTTAAGTTTACTCTTTCAAAATTTGGGGTTTAAGCTAGTTAAATAAGATCCATAAATATATATAATACAAATGTGGCTTGTTATAAAGGCCATTTAAAATTGATTGTTGAAAATAGTTTTATTAAAACAAAGAATACACTAATTGAAAATATTATTTCTTGAAATGATTTCTGTAAATTATTTATGTTGCTCCACCCTCTCATTAATGATAATGAACATGGTTATTAATCAATATTAAATGATACATGACATTTCTAGTCCAAGCTGAAGTAGTAGTGACTAAGTGCTCAGAGCTATAGGCTGTTGCATATATGGTCACGCCGAATTAAAATAAGATCAAGGGACACCTGCTGTGAGTATAAATAAAACTATATTTGACCTTGAACATGTTCTACAAAATCAACATGAAAATTGCTTAACTCTTATTTATTGAGAATAGAATTGCCTATCTCACTTTATATTCCTGCCTATCTCAAAACATGTTGTAATAGTTGCCTAATTGTATATTCCTTCCTTACCTTAGTGTAGCACCCCTATCCCGTTAAAAAGATTGGTTATCACAAATTCTGGCAGTAGTATTAACATTCACATTTAGTGATTAGAAAGCAGATATTCCTTTCTGCTCTATACACCAATTGTAAAATGCAGTCATTGTGATGAATGGGAGAGAAATGGGATCAGACAATCCATTTTTTAAATTTCATAGAACAGGGTTAATACGGGTCCTTAAAAGTCCTTGAAAGTCCTTAAATTTTATTTTGCATTTTCCAGGCCTTGAAAGTCTTTGAAAAACTGGCTTTATCAAAAAAGTCCTTGAAGGTCCTTGAATTGTTGAATGTCAGAAATATTAAAAATAAATATATCAAAAGAATTTACCATGCAATTATTTTTATCCAAAAATGGGCAAAAACA
>JXSR01S010014.1:80808-91227 GCA_000969725.1 Ophiothrix spiculata
TATTTCAAAAACTATTTGCTTTTTTTTCAATTTTTCTTTCAGAATCGTGTTCAGAGTGTAATTATCTTCATTTTAATGTATTATTTGTCACAAGGGGTTGTGTATTTCTATTTAGCCGTGTGTCGCCATCAATCACCGATAAGTGCTAAATGTGACTTCTGCTGTTTTTGACCCCAAATTATCCAAATATCCTGACTAAATGATTTTTTTGTTTTTTATTGTTAAGGTAGAACACCGGCTCTATAAAACCTATCAAGGAAAATCAAGGTGTTTCACATTTGTTTTTCCACTTAAAATAACCCTCGGAAATTCGATTTTTACCGTTGGCGTGTTGACCATCTCTATATAGGCCAACTTGATTGATTGTATAAATTATGGTAATCCATTAACTTAATTTTGATACTATCTTACAAAGACACCCGACAATTCTGGTGTCAGAAGGACCGTAGCTTTAACAAAACTGTACTTTTTATCAGATTATCTTCAAATTGTTGCACTAGAATATGAAAGTGGCCGGGGTCTTTGAAAAACCTCTTGCACAAAATTAATAACTAAAAATTAAACTGGTGAGATTTCCCTTTAGATTTAAGGGTTACTTTTATTTATTTTTTTAAGAATTAACAACAATTGGGTATAATTTTTAAAGATTTTGAAACCCCTGTGACTCACTAAAATCTGAAATTTCTTATTCGAAGAAGCATGTAAAATGTAGTTTTAGTGTAACAACTAGCTAAATCTCTGATGACATTATGGTTTAGACTTATAATTAAATGACAAATCTTTTTGCCAATCAGATGTCTAACACTTAATCGAAAATTCTCAAAAATATGTAATTTATTTCTGCCTCAATTGTCCTCTAACATACATGGATAAAGTAAGAGAGGTGAGTAAAGGCAGTTTTTGTGTCGCTTTGCTTATTTTTGAGAAGGTCCCCATGTTCCAGCAGTAGAAGCTATATTACCGCTTTAACACTCGCAAAAAATAACGAAATATGTTAGAAATACACTCAGAAAATGGTGCATTTGGCATTTTATAATTTTCTCATTTATATGGAGCATTGTAAGAGCTAGTTGAGAACCCCTGCTATATTCAATCCTTGTGCTTGCACTTTTATTTAAGGCCTAAAAAAAGTTATTGACTTGACTTTGCAACCAACCCAAAATTGGCAAAAATCAGGGTCATTTTTTTGTGTGAACTTTTGCCTACCTCAACAGTGAATTTGGTGAAAATTTCATGACATTTGGATTGATTTTACAACAATATTTACAAAATGTTGTATATTTGCATTAAATAAACAAAAATCTTGAAAAAATAAAACAAACAACATTGATATAAACTATTTTAAACAGTTTTTCCTGACCAATTTTCAAAAAAAAAAAAGATCTGACCGACCGACCATCATTTTCACCCTTAAAGGGCAAGTCAACGACTTTTTTTTTTGCCTTATCACAAACATAGGTTGCAACTTACCAATGAAATGGAATTTTTAGTATTTTTTTTTCATTTAAAGTACTTCCCTACACTAACTTATGTCTATAACCATTTTTACTTAACTGGAGTATCTATTGCAAGGGAGGCAATTATTAATGTTTTAAAATTAATACTTTGATCGCAAAGTAAAAAATTAATAGCTGTGTTTCTAGAAATAAATCATTAAATCTCAAAATTAAGACCTCTCTACATATATCTCAATATCTCTTTTGAAACTTGAAAATGTGATGGCTCACCTCAAAAAGAGGGACTTTGCGACTGAACACTTTTCAGGAAACTGGTGAAAATAAGTGCAAAAAATAAAGACAGTAATAAGAATTTACAGCAGATTTTCTATTATAAAATTCGAGCGCATTGATCAATTTCAACAAGTAATTTGTCATTGTAACGCTTAGAAAATGCTGTAACAGATGAAATGAAAAATCAAAATTGATATCATCTGCGGGTGAGCCATCACATATATGTTATGTAATTATCTAGAAAAAAGGTAATTCAGTTATAAAAAGTAGAAAAAGAAACACTGCTTTAGTTCCCAAAGAAATAAATTTGTTTGAAAATTGTCTTTTTGAGAACTAGTAATGAGATATATTTGTTGTTAATGTTGTGATAAGTATACCATCTTAAATTGCTGGATTCAAATATGTCTTGATAGCCATGAGAAATCATAGCTAATCCCTTCAAATTTAAAATTACCACTTTGGTTTCGAGGAAAACTAAATTTTTTTGTAGTTGCCAACATAATAGTAACCAGAAGTAATTTGATTTCAATTCTGTTTTTAGAATATAATCAAAGTCACGGTCACATTAAATGAATCTATTCTGACTACAATGTCATTTGAATGTGATCTGACATTCATTATCTTGATCAGAGGGAAATCTTAATTGATTTCAGTTAATAATTCGAAGAAAGTATGCATGGAAGGTACTTAGCTATCATTGCTATTCGCGCTGCTGCTATTATTTTTCTGTCTTGATAGATTCTGGATTTAACAGTTTATTTCTCTTTTTCAATGTTCCATATTTAAATCCTGAAAATCAATGAAAAAACAAAACAACAAAAACAGTGTGTTTATAATAATTGAATATGTAGTTAAATTATGACCAATCTTTAACATGATCAATGCCAGTTGATAAGAAAAAGTGGACCCAAACCTGTAACCAGAACATTTTTAAGGAGTGTGTAACCCATGGAATCTTTGACCTTTAGACCTCAAATTTCACCTTTTGACAAAATCTTCTTGCATAATTTCTGTATTTGACCAAAAAAATGCTATTTGACATTGCAATACCGTATTCAAGCAAAATGTTAACTTTTGTCAGATTTGAATTTGTGCTTTGCCCTCCTCGGTTGCGGTCTAAGTAAGCCTAAATAATCACAGCTTTGAAAGGCATTTGAAAGTGTTGTAGAAAAGCATGGGGGGGGGGGAGCTTTCTATATTATCATCAAAATTGACTTAATATGTTATCGTAAGCACACTTTATAATGTGTTACATTTATCATTCAGCACAGACGATTCTAAATGAATTAGGTTGAATAACTAGGTGATGAAACCACTAGCTTGTATATTTAACGACACTGGGGTTTCCCCGGCAGACGCTACTTAAAACGTAATCCATAGCACAAAGTTAAACATACTGAAAGCCGGATTACGAATTCAGAAGCGAATGTCACTTTGGATTATTGTTGTGTTTTGATATCTATCTATATATGTTTAGATATTGTGATAAGTCGGCTAATGAAAATGATTCTATATATTTCTATGATTGTGTCAATTAATGTTATATTAAGCTTCTGATATGTAAGGCTCTGCATAAATAATTCACCTGTGTTAAGTATGCAATACTAATTGGCATTAAACTTAGTTGTGGTATTAAAGTGGATTTGAGATGAACTGCCACAAAATAACCTGAAGGTTGGTGATTTAAACAAATCTTGTCATTTTTTAAAGTAAATTTGACAAATTTTGCCACACAATTGCTAATTTTACGATAATTTATTTCATCAATGAAATTTTCATCAATGCTTCCCCAAAACATAATAACCAATTTCACAAGAAAGTAACCAATTTTACCCACTCTAGCAAAATGAAAACCTTTTGCAGATTCGAAGTGGTGCATTGTCCTTATTAGTTGTGGCCTAAAAAAGGAGAAAAAAAAAGAATGCTTTAGGCTGATAGCCAAGGATAACCCAAGAAAGCCTCTAATGAAGCTTATTTCCATTGGGGTCCTAGATCTTTCTTTAATATTCAGTTTTAGTACAGGAGGAAAACCGGAGGACCCGGAGAAAAACCTGCGGAAGCGAGCATGGACTGAAAACCAAATGCACATAAAGCGCCGGGCGCGGGACTCGAACCCGGGACCTCATTGGTACAAAGCGAGGGAAATACCGCTACACTAACCCGCTTCCCCTAATTGAGCATAATATTTGCATCTTTAACAAACTGTTTAAGAGGCATTTAGAAGTATGGAAAAAATGAACAATTTTTTGAGGGGGGGGGAGGGCTTACTATATTGTCATGAAAATTGACTTGTTTTTACTTATGTTATTTTGTAAGTCTTTTGTTTTTAATATGTTATTTTGTAAGTCTTTTGTTTTTTACTTTGCATATGCATGTTATAATTTGTTACATTTATCATTCAGCACCAATGATTAGATGTAAATTAGGTTGAGTCTCTAGGTGATGAAACCACTAGCTTGTATATTTAATGACGCTGAAGACGTTACTTAAAACGTTATCCATAGCACAAAGTTAAACATGCTGAAAGCCGGATTACGAATTAAGAAGCGCATATCACTCTGGATTATTGTTGTGTTTTCATATTGGTGATAAGTTGGCTTATAAAAACGATTATTTACGATTATGTCAATTAATGTTATATCCAGCCTCTGATACCTAGCATATATTAAGCATACATAATGCACCTTTATTAAGTATTGCTCAAATTTTCAAATTATGTTAAACCATATTTAGACTGCTTTTAGACCAAAGACGGTCAACATTCATGGACTTTCAAGGTCATAGTCTGGGAGTCATTTTATATGCATCATTGATCGACATATTTTATTGCATCACATAACACCCTGGTCACATAAGCTGCAAGAGACCGCAACGCCATCGGTATGACACCGTTGAATGCTTGCGATGCCGGGACGGACACCGGTCGGACGCCGGTGGTTATGAGACCATAACTGCATGAAAACATTGTATACAAGCCGCAAGGTTTTAACTCAGAATTAAATTCTTGCGGCATGCTTACGGCTTCTCTACGGCTCAGGTCGGTCGGACACCGGTCGGTGTCCGATCTGCTGGTATGACGCTGTAAACACATCGTAACCTCGCCACAAGGTTGTGTGACCAGGGTATAAATCCCAGGTTCTACTTCTTTTAGGCCGTATTTAGGTGTGTTTTTTGTGAGTGACCATATATATTATGTCATATGTTTTCAGCAAGCATTTCCTAATTATTCAATATTATAATGCATATTTGAGGAGGAGAAATATATATTTTATACAAGGTGTATCAAAATTCTTTGTACCCTGATCTTGTATACTTTTCGGAATATTTTTCACAATGATGGGAATAAATTTTGATAAAAATACTTAAATATTCCAATTTTGTGTAGTTATAACTTGTCTAAGAATTTTATTTCATGGCAATAGCATGTTGCATTCAAAAGTTACATGCTTTTAAAGAAAGATAGTGTTTTGTCGAAATGCGTGTGTTTGAGTATTAAATTGATTTAACCCTCCTGACAGATACATCATACCTTTGGGTTATTTTTCTGCTGCATAAAAATGCAAAAACAACTGACCCTGGACATTTTAGCAATTATTAATTAATCCATTGCGGTCATTCTGATGAAAAAAAATCGGAGGATTCTTCAACAGATGGCAGTAAGGTAAGCCGTCAAAGTTCAGGTGAGGGGCAGTTTGTGGTTGTCACTACGGATATTTTACATTTGTCATTTTGAAAAATATCAAAATGCACTTGAGCTGAAACTTACAAGAAATGTTATAAGTGTCATAGTAATTCTGTAAAAGCAAAAACACCCATGAAACTCTGATATTTAGAACTTTTATAGCAAAATTTTGATTTTTCACATTTTTTTTGGAAAAATCACAATTTTCAAATTTATGACGTCATAAATACGTAACATCTTGATCGATTGTTATTATTTTGTCATGAATGGATAGAATAAACCCTTAGCTACACTATGGTACTAAATAAGCCCATTTTATGGTTGTCAATATCGAAGATATACGGGAACATTAACCACCCTTTTTGGACACCATGTGACAGGAATAGCATCGGTAGACAAAAGTTAGTGTGTATAGTATTTGTATAAATCTGTAATCATCCAATAAATGACTATTACTCTAGGAGACAGTATTCAATTGCCTTGAAACTTTCAGATTATAAAGCTGAGATATTCTGCTACTCACTTAAAACACAAACTTTCAAATTAAAAAACTCTGTCTATTTTTAATATTCTTTTGAAAATAAAACTCCTCTGGGTACAAAGAATTTTGATACACCCAGTATGATCAATAGGGATCATATAAATTATCCTACTATATGGTGTAGTTATGGAATTCCCATCATCAAACCTGCATTATTATTAGAAAATACATTAGAAGCTATTGGAAATGTTTAAAGAGCGAATACTTGCACACAATATATATGTGATGGCTCATCCCGAAAGGGGGGACTTTGCAGATGATATCAATTTTGATTTTATCATTTCATCTGTTGCAGCATAAATTAATCAAGGCGATCAAAATTTTACAACAGAAAATCTGCTGGAATTTCTTATTATTTTCTTTATTTGTTGATGCCTATTTTCACCTGTTTCTTGAAAAGTGTTCTGTTGCAAAGTCCCCCTTTTCGGGGCGAGTCATCACATATTATTGCCCATGAAAAAATAAAAAACCGGCCCTTACTGTTATTTTGTTTTATTGGTCATCAATGCTACTCACAAATGGATGAATCTGATTCACAATTATTCTGACCATTTATTTCACCAGTTATATATGTCCGAGAGACTTTTACTACCCATCTCTGATGAAATAAGAATTATTTTTGACAGACCATCACCAATCCAAGTCTAGCTAAATTGTACCTTTAGTAAAACGCATTTCAGCCCGTGAAAACACCTTTTCATATATTTGATTTAACAGTAAATTGGACGACGTAGCCATAAGCAAAATCTAAGGTAAAAAACAAGATATCAAGGGAGTGATATGGGATTGATGCAATCATCAAGTGGGTCAGCCTGAAAACAGCAATTTCAGACATGAGACTAACATGCTGTTTTTTTTTTATTAAAGTAAAATTTTATGATAGAAGATAACACATTTTGCAATATAAAGTGATTAATTGAAGAGTGTTTTTCCAAAACTCACTTAGTCCACCTTTGGTGTAAATAAACCTTGATAAATATTATGGATTTAACCGTAAAGTTATCATTATTCAGTATGTTTCATCCTCCCATCAAAAAGTTCAATTTTTCCAAAACTCACTAACTCCAGGAAAATGGCTGGACTTAGTGAGTTTTGAAAAAAAAATGCATTTTTTCAAAGTTACCATTTGTTTAAAAAAAGACGATATATTTTATACTTTGACATTTAAAATAACCGATTCTGGATGCTTGAATAATTGGATTTCAGATTTAATTCGAAAAAAAAAAAAATCTGAAAAAAGCATAACACAAAAAACATGATTTTCTTGGAATGAGTCAAAGTGGACTAAGTGAGTTTTGAAAAAACACTTCAATTTTGTTCTCAAACAGGTAAATAGGCCAAATATTTCTATTTCTATAATACATACACATTTTTTAAAGATTTTAAAAATTAAAGAAAAATGTTTGTATTATTTGAAATTTTCAAAATTGTAACCAAATTATGGAGCATTGTGTACACAGGTCAAGAATTTATCCGGTTATTTAATTTAATTTTGGTATAAATTGAATACAATAATAAAAATACAAATTTTTACATTTAGACAAGTAAAGAAATTCCTGAAAAAAAAATAGTGATGATAATAAAAAAGAAACTTTGTTAGATGTATATTATTTAAACATTCTTTTATTTGCAAGAAAGTTACAAAGAATGTACAGAAAACCCAGGACACGGTTTGGTTTTATCCAAACACATGCAGGGTAAACAAAGATACAACAAAATATATTAAGTATATACACAACATGCAACACACAAGGCATTTATGAGAAATAAAAGATGAAGAAAATAGGCCATCTTGATATAGAACACGATTGCAGCATCTATTTACTCCAAAAATAGATGTAGTCCTATGTAGTACTAGTCCTATGTGTATACTACAGTACTGTGTAACCATTATGGTGCATTATACATTACCACACTTTAATATAATACTTCCGGTCAGTAACACTCGAGGCTTGTGAAGACGATCACTTTCCCATCACGTACGCTAACAAGGATATTTGACGAGAACATCATACTCTAAAAGCTGATGAGGATGAATCAGCATATATTAAGATGCACAAAGATATTATGATGAATAAACTAGATTTTGAGCCTTGATAGACTGTGTTTTTGGTTTACTCATTGTTTGTGTCATAAATAGATGGTAGACACTTTTGAGCACTTGATGCTGCTGATATTTAAAATATATATTTTAATATTCATTTTTGAAGGCTAAACTTACTTTTCTGAATAGAATTGGCTAAAATAACTTTGTATGTTCCTATAGATCTGACCTTATTTTCTGGGTAATAATTTACAATATTGCAGAGTTTCCTTACAAAACATTAATTTGATTTTTGTTTTGTTTGTCAATTTTCATGAAGAGAGATCTCACATTCCTTGCATCAGATGATCAAATTGTTTCTCATCTTGTTTAATTACTTGAAAATATTGTGTTCATGTCATTATTTAGATGAAAAATCTTTGAATATGGGTTGATTCATGATTGACAGGTAATTGTAAATATGGTTTCTTTATTACATTTACAGTAAACAGTTCATCTATTGTTATAATTGTTGTTCCAAAATAGCCACATCAGATCCAAAGTAGTATCATGTCTAAATAGTTAGCCTATTTTCGTACCTGTATATACCAGAAGCCATAATGTCTGGCTAGTTTGAGACTTCCGGCTAGTGGTCTTCAGAGACCTGAATGAAGATTAATGCTGGTTTTCTTTTGAGTAACTTACCTTTTAGATTGGCGTAAGTGATGGAAAGATCATTTTTTTGATGCATTTTTACAGGATATATTGCCGCAGTAATTGATATAACCCATGGTATGTTGTGAATGAATAGTGTTACCTTTTTTGAAGGTGCAATTGTTTAAAACCTTAAATGACCATTTAATAGTTAAGTGACCAAGATATATTCCTACCCGTTGGTCCCCAAGGGGGGCAGGGTTCCAAGCAACCCCCCTAAAAAAACTCCCTTCAAGTAGAGTAAGTTATTTGTTACTCACAAGAAAAGAAAATATGCTCACTTTGGGGGAGACTTTCAATCTGCCGTAACAGTGGACCTTTGTCAACCCAACAATAGAGGGTATGAGATGGTAACCTATAAAAGGCTTCATCATTCATCATAGTTGCAATATGTGATGACTCACCCCGAAAAAGGGGACTTTGTGACAGAACACTTTTCAAGATACTGATGAAAATAGGTAGCAAAAAATAACGAAAATAATAAGAATTTTCAGCATATTTTCTGTTGTAAAATCTGATCGCCTTGATCAATTTCAATAGGTAAGGTGTCATTTTAAAGCTAAGAAAATGCTGCAACAGATGAAATGATAAAAATCAAACTTGATATCATCCTTTCGGGGTGAGCCATCACATATAACAGCACTGAGCTAACTTCTGGTAACATTTCAATATTGGAGCTACTAAAATCTACTATTGTGTCAGTTCCACTGTGTTTATATGGCCCCTTTAAGGATTCTATACATGTTTTGTACATACTGTGTTCATGAACTACGGGTATCTTGTTATCTCAGAGGTTCTCTTGACTTTTGCGATGGTATAGTCAGTATTTTCAATTCCATGGATTTCCTGTGCCAGGTGCTTCTTAGATGATCAGGTTGTTGCCTCCTTGTAAAGTTTGATGATTTTGTTCATAGAAGTGTCTGAAGATTTTTTATTACGCGAGATATATATTTGACATTTTTAAAAGCTGATGTTGATATGGCTTTTCATGCTTTCAGTGTAAAAATTCTTATATGACATATGTTATTTTATGCCTACAGGACATGATCTCAACAATACCAACAAGTCGGATTTGAAAAAGAATTACGTTTAAAATGTACATTACATATTCATAAATCATTGATAATAGTTGTCACAATTCTACCATCTAATAATTAATGATTTAAAGCCATACTATAAAATGTTGAAAATGAAGTGCCCCTGTCACCCATGACCTTGATTTTTTTGGGCTTGTTTGGTTTGCTTTTGGTAGATGTGAATACCCTCCAAATGATTTGGCTTAAAGATGCTTACTTTTCCTGTTATGGCCATTTGTTGATTTAAATTTGGGTCCTGAATTTAATTTAATTCCACGTGTATTAGTATACGAAAGCATGCATGTGTTTTTATCCATTTTTGGGTGGAAACACTCTTTTAAATAGTCACATAATTTCCTTCATTTTTAACCCATGCACGCAGTGCCTGGGTTTATCTAACCATGATTATGTCTATCTATCGGTCTATCGTTCAACTTTCGTAAATATGCTTCTTCTCGTATATGCTTCGACGGATTTTCGTGAAACTCGCACAGGATGATCCTTGGGTAGAGGGGCTACGGGCGTGTTCGCGATTTTGCGACCCGAGGTCATCGGGGGTCAAACGAGGGCGCTTTCCAAAATTCTTTAAAACGCTTCTTCGTCTACAGATTTCGACCGATTTCGACGAAACTTGGGTTGAGGCATCCTTGGGC